>SJYX01014146.1:0-54249 GCA_006410675.1 Oreotragus oreotragus
TTTTTAAGAGTAAATTGCAGGGCAAGAGAAGACACAAGGAGACCAGTCAGGACATGATTCTAGCTGTCCAGATGAAACATGGTAACTGCCTGGACTGGGCTCACAGCAGGGGAGACAAAAGGAGGTAGTCCAATACAGAATACACTCTGGAGGCAAAGCTGACAGGTCCTACTGATGAAACAGATTGTACAACGAGGAGAGGAAGAGGAAATAATTACAAATAAATTCCAGATGTATAGCTTGAAACAGCTGAGTGGGTGGTGATGGCAGTATGTTGTGATGGAGAAAACCAAGGCAAAGCAGGCAGCCAGGCATCTGAGACAGGAGTCAAGGCATGTAGACGGCACGTAAAACCATGAGACTAGTTGAGGTCAGCTAGCAAGGGGCATACAGAATAAGGAGATCTCCAAGATCAAGTTCCCAGGTACTACACACTCTGCTGTCAACCAGCAAAGGAGTCTGAGGAGGACCAATCAGTGACCTCAGAGGAAAACCTGGAGTTTCAGGAAGACAGAGAAGCAAGTGAAGGAAAAGCTTTAAGAAGGAGGGAGTGGTCCACCCTGGAACGCTGCCAAGAAGGTGAAAAGATACAGAGAAGTGACATTTAGGTTTAGCAACAAATAATCACCCTGTAGAAGGACAGTCTGAGTGGCATGAAGGGAATCTAAGTGGAAGAGATTGAGAGGATTCAAAGTGAAGAAACAGGGAGTAAGAAAGAGTTGTAAAGTATTACTACATAGCCTTGCTCCAAAGACAACCTAAATAACTGACTGTCCACATAACAGTTTAATGTAATCTACTCAGCCTCCTTCATGGTTTATTCAAGTTTGGCTACAAAGCAAGGTGACTAAGTCTAAAGACTGGTTTGGGAAACGGTTTCATCATTTTATAGCTATATCTTGCCCACTTGCAGGTACAGTGTGTCTGCTGATGGTTTTCTTTCAGAGCAGTAGCTCTCATGTTCCCGGACTCCATCCCACACATGCAAAGTAAAGATTCATCTGAGACCAATTATATCCACATGCCCACTTTCTAGAAAATGAACTCTTGTGATAACGATGAAGTATCACAGTAAAACCCAAATAGGGAAGTTCTACACAAATCTGTTTTAGTCATAGGTCCATGAATGATTCATTTTTGAACAGTAATTCATATGTTTAGTTATTTGAAAATCACAAATCAAAAATGCCATCAATGCATATACACATTTACTACACATAGAAGTAACCAAAAAACCAACTTGATAATTTGATAATAACAGTATTGAACAGTAACTTAGTAATTAAAACGCAACAATAGTGGCATCTGAAAACCAGAAATGATTTAACACCAAGATCGCAGGAATTGCAAACAAGAGTGCACTGTAATTTTGTGAGGATGTCAAATGCCGAGCAGCAGAAAACTTGGAGTTGTTACTCAACTTTGGTAAAGTTGTCGATTTTAGGAACACTTAACAACTGCACTAAATAGAACACCAGCAAGAAACTTCTAATACATATACAGTAAAAGTATGTGGACTTGCCTGCAGATCACAGGAAAAAGCAATGACTAAGTCTGCATTTAGGGCAATTGGTGGTGCACCAGAAGTGGTCTACATCGGTCCGCATGCAGGACAACCAGACCCACACCTGCTGCTTTATGGCCATGCTGCACCATCAGACTGCTGGAGACCACCCCAGCACAGGGAAACAGTCTGGCCTGGATGCCCATGTGCTCAACAGTCCTAGAATCTAGAAATCACATACAGGTACCCCTTGGCCAGAGCCAGACCCACAGATACACTGCTTCATGGTTTATAATATTTGAAGTCGTTCCAATATTTTAAAATTGGAAAACTTCACATAAAAAAAAAAGTTTTCTGGCTCGTCAAAGAAAAGAAAGAGAAAGGGAGACCTGGCCAGGCTCAGCTGCCCCTTGAGCTGCACCCTTTGCTCTTCAGAGCCCCACGGATCCCACCCTCCAGAAAGTCAGAAACAGTCAAACCTCAGCTGCCATTTATCTCTGAATCTGCGCCATTATTCTCCTTCTACCTGGCTTTTTTATACTACCTTTCAATTCTCAGCATCATTTGGATTTGCACCCTAGTAGAGTGTACTGAAAAAGCGCCCTCAGGGTCTAACCAGGAAAAGAGACTATAAGGATGGCCAGATGCCAAGTTCTCAGAAACAACTAAAAATGTTAGCTGCTGATATTTTTTCTTTATTAAACAACTTGCAAAGGCTGGATACTTTCTCAGCTAGCTCTAAGTCACAGTCTCAGTAACTACTCAGACTCCCAAAACTTTTCTTCCTCTTAATAACCTATGAGGAGCTTATCAGGGAATGTTGATCATTCACAAATTGTTTTAAATAAAAGGTCAAAAATAAATCCATTAATCAGTTTTGAACAGTTTAAGCATGGTTTAAACATGTTTAACAGTTTAAGAAAGCCTTTTTCAAAAGAAAAAAAAAAAGCCCTTCAATTAGAATGAAAAAAGATTACAGTTACTTTTTAGAATAAATCTTTTCATATATGGACAGCAACCACAAAAGCTTTAAACCACATAATTAGTACTAAAGCTGAATAAGACAGACTTTACACAATCTTTTCCAATGACCATCTCTGTTACTCCCTAAACTACTTTTGGATGAAACAGATTTACCTGACCTTTTGGGCATGCTTAGTAGCTCAATCCTGTATGACTCTTTGTAATCTCACGGGCTGTAGCCCACCAGGCTCCTCTGTCCACGGGATTTTCCAGGCAAGAATAATGGAGTGCCATTTCCTTCTCCAAACCTTTTGAAGGTACACCAAATAACAACTGAAGCACTAGTTACTAGTGACTGAATAAGTAAAATTACCATAAGGGAAATCGTATATATGTTCAACATCATATACTGAAAACAACCATCTTATATAAACATATCCATCAGCCCAGAGCAAGCACAGTACATGATAATACCAACTACCCTTCTTAGGCTAAAAAGTTCAAATAAATAAAGACAGTCTTGAAGAGAAAACAAAACACAAAAAGACAAATTATAAATATGTATGGGTAACACAGTCCCACCCTTTTGCTCTGGAGACCAGGAAATAGATGGTGGTTAAACAAAACTGACTTTCTTTCCTACTAGCAGCCTGGGTCACTATCCACATTCCAACACCAGAAGGAACCACTACTAGACCCAAGTTACAACCCCTCATACTCTAATATTAGAGAAATTCTGCCTCCAAGTAATAGTAACAGGACATGACATAAAAGGAGCAAAGCCTAGATTCAAGACAAATTGCTTGGAAGGCTTTGGTAAAATTCATTGTAACTTTAAAATAACTTTGCATTAATCTGTTACTAGCTGAACATTTGCCAGTAATCTTGTTTCCTAGCATACTATATTAGACTTCTGCATTCCACCTGGCTTGGACCAAAAAACAAAAGTAATCTAGTCACTAAAAGCAGACCTACCACGTGGTGACAAATATTACATCCCAAGCTATCTTTCCTCTAAGTGTTAACAGTACTAAGTATATCCAAAAAAGCATGCAAATACTTGCAACGCTGTATTTTCTAACTTGTGTAACTTTCATTGTCTGAATTAGAACTCCCTTTGAATCTAATTAACACTATCCAGTGAATAACTACTAACCAAAACAGCCTTTTCCATTTACAACCAAAACTGGAGTCTGAAATGATTTGTACTTTTTAGTTGACCTGCAACATGTGTCTGGGAAAGAATATTGCTGCTCTACCAAGGACATACTTCTGGCTCTGAACTTTCTTGAAAAAACTACCCAGGTCCAAGGGGCGCAGGCGCTATCCACTTACCCGATCCTTCATCCTCCAGCTCTGAGCTAAGGATTTGGAGCCTTCGATTTTCTCACAGTGCCTCTTTTTCATAAAAGCCAAAGGCAGGTTCCAGTCTGTAAGGTCAGCTTCATCTTCCTCCCCGAGTCCCAAGAGAGGCGACTGTAGCATCTCGGACTCCATGAGCGGGGGAGGGGGTGGGGGAGTCCTGGGCAGCAAACGCTCGAGAACCTCCAGCCTTGAAAACTAGTGTGTACCAGAATGGGTGAAATAAGAAACAGAAAAGGGGGAAGTAGAAAAAGAAATGGGTGGAGAGGGTGTGGAGACCCTCACTCAGGCAAAAAGTCTGAGATTCTTCTAACTCTGCGCGGGAAGTCGGAGGGGGTGGGAAGAAGGGTGGGAAATGAGGGAACCAAGAGGCTCCGCACAGACACACAGACGCCCCCAGTTCCCAAGCCACCAGCTGCTTCTGAGGCCGTCAGTTCCCAGAGGGGCTGCGAGCGGAGCTGTCAAAGGCGTGCGAGACTCCAGGCCTCACGATGACCCTGCTCTCGGCCTCCAACGTCTCAGCCGATCCGAGGACAGGCAGGCCGCCAGCTCTTGGTGCCGGTTCGGCGACTGGGCTGAGGTCTTCGGCCGAGGGGATGAGGTTCAGAGCGCCTTGGGTCTCCTGGAGCCACTCTCAGCCCTGCGGGTCGCGCACTTGCCGGAGCTGCTGCAACCAGAGCCAGGACCGGCCCATCGTGCTCGCCCGCAGCCGGCTCCTCAGCACTGGGTCCGCGCGGCCTGGCCGGTCCTGGCCCCCAGCCCTATGGTTCTCGCCCGTCTGAGAACGAGTCTTGAGACACAGGCTACAGAGAGCCGCGGAAAAGACGGGTAATGTGGGCTTATTGGGTTTGGGAAGTTTTGCCCTCTGGTTTCAAGCTACAGTGAAACTCCGCTCATCAGCACATCAAGGAGGACGCCATATTGCCAAGACCCAGCATGCAGTGCGATCTACGGCGTGAGTAACAGACCAAACTTTCTCAGAGCGTTCTGCCGCGCTTCCCAAGAGGCAGCAAGAGAAGTCTCCGCCCCCTGTTACCATGGTTACCACAATTCAGCTTGCTAGTTTATAGCTTTTCGTTCAATAGATGCGTCACATCAAAGTCTGTCCTATAAATGAAGCTGTGTCAATTTAATTAATTTTGAAAAAATCTTTATTATTACAAGTAGACCTACATCCTTCTGAAATTAAAGGAATCGACCCCTTGTTTTTTCCAGATTTTGAAAAAGCAAAATCTTCCGAAAGAATCATTGATAATATTACAAAGGAATATAGTATCGGACGCGAGGTTGGGAGGAGACGTACTATCCTCCACAGTATCAATCAGATTCTTATTTTTAAGGAACACAGCGAAAAAATTAATTTTGACAATTGTAATTTTTGTTTAATCCATTTATTTTCTGAGTGGTTTATTCTTACTTGAATGTAGCTTTACTTACAAAGAGCTAAAAGCTATAGATCTCTATGCGTGGATCGCCTCCTGCACTACTTTATTGCTCTATTCCGTAAACATTGCGTGTTTACATTGCGTGAGGATGTGTCCCAGGCAGAGGGAATATAAACCCCAAGGGGCATGCAGTGCCTGTCTTCAATAAACATAGTGCCTAATGAGACACACATGTAACCATTAGGTAAAGTAGTTGGGGGGTGGGGATGCAGGAAGATCGGCAGGGAGGCTGGTCTTCCCCTCTGCATTTAGGCTTTGAGGTAAGGCCCACGTGTATCTGCATCTCAACTGTTTCACTTTCCATGCCTGTGACAACCTTGGTCCATTCTTTAACTAGTTCAGCCTCAACTATAATCTGGGTTAATACCCACCTTGAAGGGTAAAATTAACCTGTGTAGGAGTCTGGTATACAGTGAGTGTCCAATACAATGCCAGCAATGATGGGTGTATACTAGAGAGAAATCCAGCAGCCCCAGAAGAGTCAGGCTGGACTCTCAAACAGACCCTCTTTCTCAGTGTGGTTTCCTAGAGCTTTGACACGATGTCGAAGTCCATATCAAAATCCTGAGGGCGTATATTTCCCTGGGGGTCCAGTGGTTAAGATTTTGTCTTCCAACGGAGGGGGTGCAAGTTCATTCCGTGGTTAGGGAGCTAAGAGCCACACGCCAAATGGCCAAAATACCAGAACATAAACAACAGAAACAATATTGTAACAAATTCAATAAAGACTTTTAAAATGGTCCAAATAAAATAATAATAATAATTTTTTAAAGATAACTGATTTAACCAAAATCCAAACAGCATTTGTGTTCCTTTCAACATCTGAGTAAATAGTGCAATCCAAAATCATTCTCACCTAGCACATAGCAGGCATTTAATTAAAATTCTTGGATTAAAACATTACCATTCTAAACATTTGTTCAGTTATTACATCCTCATGAGCCCCATTCTCCCATGAAAACTCAAGGCAAATTCACCAGAACATAGATGGAGGTTAATATCTTCCTTTGTCCTTGCTGTCAATGTTGGCAAAATGTCCCCCACTGTCATCAGCAGAGGCTTCAGGACTGCAGGGTCCTGAGAAGATCCCACTCTCACCTGAGGGCAGTGTAACTCCAGCTCTGCCTGTCACCCTGCAGCATACAACAGTGAAGGCCAAGGTCCCCAGGCACCATTTCAGGAAGCCTCAGCTACAGGAGAGTGGCAGCATTAACCCCATTCATTCCCAACTAGCCCTGTGACATGGGCATCAGTGAAAGTCACTCAGTCATGTCCGACTCTTTGCAACCCCATAGACTACAGTCCATGGAATTCTCCAGGCCAGAATATTGGAGTAGGTAGCCTTTCCATTTCTCCAGGGGATCTTCCCAACCCAGGCATTGAACCCAGGTCTCCTGCATTGCAGGCTGACTCTACAAGCTGAGCCACAAGGGAAGCCCAAGAATACTATAAGTGGGTAGCCTATCCCTTCTCCAGTGGATCTTCCAGACTCAGGAGTCGACGGGGGTCTCCGGCATTGCAGGTGGATTCTTTACCAGCTGAGCTATCAGGGAAGCCTGTGACATGGGAAAGCTGCTTAATCTGTGTGAGAATCAGCTTCCTGACCTATGAAGTATGTCACCTGGGGAAATCCACTCAGCTTGTCTGACATTCTAAGTGAAGGTAGTAATGGAGCCTGTGGAACCCAAACAAGGCAGGCTGTCAGAATTACCTGGATAATGATTTTAAAATTAATTTGCCTGAGTCCCAGCTCAGACGTACTGAATCTTGGGGAGAGGGAGGACAGAGATTCAGAATCTCTATTTTTTAATCAGATAACCCTGACAATAATTTAAAATCAGTCAGATGTGGGGACACTGGACAATATTCTTGCTAAGGATGTCAAGCAATAGTCTCCTCCAGTGATTCCATTCCAGCCCAGTGGTGGACCCTCAGTAACTGTACTGAACTGGGGTGGGTTGCCATGCCCTCCCCCAGGGGTCTTCCACAGGATCCCCTGTTTCTTATGTCTCCTGCATTGGCAAGCGGGTTCTTTACCACTAGTGCCACCTGCTGCTGCTAAGTCACTTCAATCATGTCCAACTCTGTGCGACCCTATAGACGGCAGCCCACCAGGCTCCCCCGTCCCTGGGATTCTCCAGGCAAGAACACTGGAGTGGGTTGCCATTTCCTTCTCCAATGCATGAAAGTGAAAAGTGAAAGGGAAGTCGCTCAGTCGTGTCCGACTCTTAGCAACCCCATGGACTACAGCCTACCAGGCTCCTCTGTCCATGGGATTTGCCAGACAAGAGTACTGGAGTGGGGTGCCATCGCCTTCTCCAAGTGGGAAGCCCCAACTAAATGAAACAATTATCCAGTCTTTCATCTAATACATCGGAACAAGACTCACCCTGTCCCCCGAACTACATAACAAAACACCCTCTAGTGTTTTACAAATGTGACCCCAGAACATAGAGACATTTGGGGTCCATGTACTGGACTGAGGATTTGATACACACATTCTGTCCCCAGCCCACCACCAATTCCTACAGAATTTCCAGTCTCTGCCCTCCTCTGTCCACAGTCTTCACATCTGAGACAAGAAAACTTTTATTTTGAGGCCTCACAGCTTGCAGGATTTTAGTTCCTCCACAAGGGATCGAACCCACGCCTCTTGCTTTGGAAACACAGTCTTAATCACTGGACCACCAGTGAAGTCCCAGGCAAGAGAAACTTAAAGGTGAACCTCCAAGGACACTTCAGCATCAAAATTCTGTTATTCATGTAAAAACCAGAAAGGGGCTGGTGAAAGCCAAACTCCCAACCTGAAGGTTCAGGAAGGGGCTTGAATCATTTCACAGCATCATGACATTTAAAAGAGACCTCTTCCCAGTGTTGTCATGAGAGACTCTATTCGAGTCCCAGATAAGCATTTGGAAGCTTGACTCCAGGTTTCTGGAAGGCAGGGAACGTCGATGACTAATGACAGGCTGGAAATTCAAGGGCTAACGTTTCTCACCTGGGTGATCTCATTACCGCGGTGTGTGATCCGCAGCCACTTGGGCCTGCAGTTCGGGTTCCCAATGTCTCCAATTCCTCACAAGCAAGGACATCTCCTGCTTGCCACAAAGCCTCTAAATAAGATACTTTAATCATGAAAACAAGTTCTACAAATCTCAAAAAAAAAGTGTGAAACCTGATTTGATTCGAGCTGTGGAAGGGGAGAGGGTGTTGATGATATCCCGCTGGGAGTGAACGTCAAGCTGCAATGTGGAACTGGGAGAGAGAAAGGGCTTCTAGGACCAGTTCTGATGTGAAACGTAGCGACTAAACCACCACCACCACCACTGATGTGAAACAAACAATAACCTTTGACCTTCAGGTACAGAAAGGGGAGTGCTATGTGCCAAGTTGCTTCAGTCGTGTCCGACTCTTGGCGACCCTACAGACTGTAGCCCACCAGACTCCTCCTCTGTCCATGGATTCTCCAGATGAGAATACTAGAGTAGGTTGCCATTTCCCCCTCCAGGGGATCTTTCCGATCCAGGGATCAAATTCGTGTCTCTTATGTCTCCAGCATTGGCAGGTGGCTTCTTTACCACTAGCACCACCTAGGAAGCCCAGAAATGAGAGATCTTGTCTTATAATATGAAGGTGGAGCAGAAGAGCCCTTAAAACCCTAAATCTCAGATTATTTGGCAACCAGAAGCCAAAGAAACTGCAAAATGAGCAAAGAACAAATATAAATAAAACCTGAGTGTGTGGGTCAAATACAACACAGGTCAAGGGTAAACCTAGGGGCAAATTTGGGAGAACATCCAGGGCAGGGAAAGGGTCTGAACAGATGCCTCGGAAACACAGCATGTTGCCCAGGAAGAACCAAGGAGGCTGGGTTTTCACAGCCTCCAAGCTCACCAGTTGGCTCATCTTTTCTCAAAACACAAGACCATCACAGCCGAGGTATTCCATTTGCAACAGGATAGCCTGTGTTCCATCCTCCAATATTGCAGTTCCTCTGCTAAATCAATCAAGGGCACTGAATGTGTTTTGTCATCAAGAATCAGAAGCAAGCCTGGAGGTCAAGCAACTTGAGAAAACCGGGTGCTTCGCTGAGCTATTGTTTTCCATGCAGGGAGACAGGCCAGCTCCTGTCCTTTCCAGAGAAATCTGTGCTTAGCTTAAAAGAAACCAAAATAGATATAAAGTACTTTGCTTTTTGTCTGAGCATCATTACTCTGTTTTTAGCAGACTCCAAGCCACCCCCCTCTGCAGGTCAGATGTTTTGTTGACAGCAAAGTGAAAAGAGAGAAAGGGAAGTAACATCACCCACAGTCAGAGACACAGGCTGCAAGAACCCGAATGAACCTGCCTCCCTCTCTGCCCATCCTACTGTCTAAAGATATGGCAGTGTTTGTGTATGCAATTTTCACCTCCTATTGCATATCTTTCTATTTTATGTACTAATTTTTTTTACAAGTAAGTAAGATTGAGCAAGTAAGGTTTAGAGATGCAGAAACAAATGTTATTCCATTTTTTTAAAGCCCTCCCTGGTGGCTCAGTGGTAAGGAATCCGCCTTCCAATGTAGGAGACACAGGTTTGATTCCTGATCCAGGAAGATCCCACATGCCGAGGAGCAACTAAGTTCTTGCACCACAAATACTGAGCCTGTGCTCTGGAGCCTGGGAGCCGCAATAACTGAGCCAGTCTGCCGAGAGCCTCTGCTCCGAAATAAGAGAGACGATCACAGTGAGAAGCCTGCACACCCCAACTAGAGAGTAGTCCCCGCTTGCCGCAACTACAGAAAAGCCTGCATAGCAACAAAGACCCGGCATAGCCAAAAGTGAGTAAATAAATATTTTTTAATGGGGGTGACCCCTGAGTAGCATGGGGATATGGTAAAAGATGTCTCTTAGTAAATAAAGTTCACCCGCTATCCACACTTCTTTCAGAATTGAGAATTTTTGCCTATCCTCAGCCGTGAAGAGCCAGCTCATAAGGAAATCCTCAGCCGTGAAGAGCCAGCTCATAAGGAAACACAAAAGAAAGGGAACAGGAGCGGACCCATCACTCCCAGACCTTTCCTTCCCACTCTGGCGGCTGTCAGTGGAGGAGGGTGAAGAGCTGTCTGGGGACCCAAGAATTGGAAGCCAGGTGAGGAGTGATGGAGTTGGAAGAAATGTGCCTCAGACTCAGTTGAGCCTGGCTTGCAACACAGGGCATGAGCTCCAAGTCTTCCCTGGGCCAGACACTACGATCCACCGCTCTTGTGAGAAGGGACGAAAGCCAGTGTCTTTACCGGGTCACAAGTTCATTTATGTGAGCCTCTTCTTCCTCTCTCAAGACCCAGAAGTAGAATCACTGAGATGTGGTCTATGCCCAGGGCAGAAAGAGTGTTCCAAAAGAAAAAAGAGGGGAAAAAGGAAAGCTTTTATGATGGAGTCAATATTGAAAACAATTTATTAGCCAATCAAATACATGCAAACGGAATTTTGTAACCTTTTATTTTAATAGCATTGCCTACAATAAGATTCTACATTTTATGAAAACACAAATAATATAACCACTGTCTCTTTTTAAATTCCCCACTTATTATTTTATATAATATGCACATCTCACCAATGATTCTCAGGTTTTCAGCGAGCATGAAGTCCTGGGGGAGCCAAGGCTAACCCAGCCATTGCCTCTGCCTGTAATAGAGGGGATTAGAGACTGTTTCAGTAACTAAAATACTGCAGTCTTTGAGAGTGATTGTTTGTGGAGAGCCAAGTCCCTTTCATGAGAATTAACTCCTTTAATCCTCCTAATAACCCCCGTTCAGGCTCCTGTTTTAGATCCATTTTATCAGTAAGAAACTTGAGGCAGAAAACAGTTAAATAGCTGTCCTCAAGATCTCCCTGCTGGCCTGGGCTGGGTCAGAGTTCAACCAGCGTGTCTCAGGCCAGGACTTGGGAGGCATGAGAATCTCCTCGGGCCCCTGGGAGTCACACAGACCAGAGTTCAAATCCTCACTCTGGTGTTTCTGTGTCCTGAGGTCCTGGGAGAGGTGCTGACTGTACCCCAGCCCAAGTAATAGTTTCTGTTTTGTAGCACTATTATGGGGTTCCCTGGTGGCTCAGTGGTAAAGAATCCGCCTGCCAATGCAGGAGACACAGGTTCGATCTCCGGGTGAGGAAGGTCTCCTGGAGAAGGAAATAGCAATGCATTCCAGTATTTTAGCCTGGGAAATACCACGGACAGAGGAGCCTGGTGAGGCTATAGTCCATGGGGTCTCAAAAGAGTCTGACGTGACTTGTAGTTGTTTAATCACTCAGTCGTGTCTGACTCTTTTGCAAGCCCATAGACCATAGCCTGCCAGACTCTTCTGTCCAAGGGATTTCCCAGACAAGAATACTGGAGTGTGTTGTTATTTCCTTCTCAGGGGATCTTCCTGATGCAGGGATCCAACCAGCATCTCCTGCACTGGCAGGCAGGTTCTTCACTACTGAGCCAGCAGGGAAGCCCTGGATATGACTTTATGACTAAAACAAACAAACAAGAGATGTTTTTTAAGTGTCAAATCAACTAGTGCCAGGCACACAATAAGCACTCAGTAAAGGCTGTTTTTATTAACAAGCTGCTATAAGAATAAATTTCATCTAGGGTGATTAAAAAGGCTTCATGGAAAACACAGCATATGTGCCTGAGCCTCAAAAGTGGATTTCTTTTTTTTTTTTAATAATTTAAATTGTTTTTTTCCAAATGAAAAGTTTACGCTTGGGATGGGAAGGCAAGGTCAGAATGGGATGTCTCGTTCTTCACAGGAGATGTCAGTGGATCAGAACGTAAGCTGATTTTTAAAAAGGAAAGAAAGACACTGTAAACATGCTATGTAGAAATGCTGATCTGAATGTCAGAAGAAACAGCCCAACATTTGGACCATCTGCTCCAAGGGCATGGACCACCACCCTCCCTGCATTATAATCCCAGAAGTATTATTTGACATTTTAAACAGTATCATATTATTTGACAACTTTCCTTAAATTTTAAAAATTAAAGTAATAAATATTTATTGGAGGAAATTGGAAAGTGTCAAAAAGAATAAAGGAAAAAAAATCAAAATTACCCATCAGTTCACAGTCCAGGTTTTCCATAAACTGTTTCCATTTTATGTATTTCCTTTCTGCCTTTTCTTTCTGACATACATATATTTAAAATTATATTTGCTTATTACATTTAAAAATAACATTATTCTGAAACATTATTTTGAAGGTAAACACTTTTAATTCTATTGCACATGTAACTGCTCTTAATATTTCTTTGTATAGCCTTTCAGTATATATTATAAATGGACATATTTATTTGTATGGTTTTACAAAAAAGAATCATTCAATTTTATATAAACACAATGTAACAAAACATTTCATTTTGTGACTTTTCACATAGCAGAAACATTTTCCCCAGTCTATACTTCCTAGCTTTCTGCAAATCGACATCATTCATGGTTGCATGTACCCTCAGCACAGAAAGTAACCGAAAAATGTGGAGGGTTGACCCACTGAGAAGGATTTTAATTTAAAAAAAAATTTTATCGTGGGCTCCACCCTTAGAGCTGCTGCCTTTAAGTCAGGACTTTCTCAACAGACTAGAACTTTGATTACAAAGATAGAAAGCAAACACCCTCCCATTCCAAAAATGCTTTTGGAATCATTTACAAATCATTTACAAAAACATCCTTAGGAACCTTGTGGCTTTTGGAACCTTTGGAAGGCTCTTAAGTGTTTGATTTAGTATTAATTAGAATAATTATTGTAATAACAATGGCTATCATAGCATACTTCCTAAAGGCCAAACTCTGTTCTAAGTACTTCACACATTTTAACTCAATACCTACAACACACCTATTGCCCCATTTTATAGATAAGGAAGCTAAGGCCAAGGCAAGGTTCAGCTAACAAGTGTACAGTACGTGTGTACAGCTAACAAGCAACAGTACATGGATTCAAACCAGCAGATTCCCAAATTTTGCTACATCAGAATCACCTAGGAGGTGGGGGATCTTTAAAGGCCTAATACTCAGGGTCAGCTGTCTGGAGGCCCCAAGTGTTCCCAGTGCTGAGAAATGAGGGACCCATGTCCTCAAGGTCTAAGCTGTTGCTTTTTTTTTTTTTGCATTTATTAGTATTTTTTAATTTTTGGCTGCGACTTTTGGCATGCAGGATCTTAGTTCCCCAACCAGGGATCAAACCCGTGCCCCCTGCAGTGGAAGCATGGAGTCTTAACCACTGGACCACCTGGGAAGTCCCAAGGCCTGAGTTATTAGCCACTGTGTTAACCACACCCTGGGGCTTATTTCCAGCTTGCTGGTGCCAGCATGGAGGCAGTTACATGGTTTCCTGAAAAAGCATGATTTGGTCCAGCTTTGGAGAAATGTGTTGTTGCGGTATCTAGGCTGTGCCATCCACAGCTGCAGGTGAGGGCTGCTCCAAAACTGGGAGCAGGCTGGCCAGAGAGGGCTCGTGGTGGGCTGGATTAGGTCTCCGCGGGTGACTGGATATCCTGGTTTCCTGGGGCAGCCTGGGCTGCGCCTTCTGCCTGAACATGTTATTAACAGTGCTCTCTTACATTCCCAAAATGTCCTGGTTTGGATGACAAACTACAATCACCCTACCTTTACCAGCTCTCATGGGACCCTATACTTTCTACTCATGGCATATAGGATAGTTCTAATCAAATCTACGTTTATTTTGAAGTCCTTTTTCCTAACTAGATAGAAGCTCCATGAAGACAGGGACCATGTCTTCTGATTCTGCCCCGCAGGCAGCACAGAGCCTGGTTGGGTGGAAGACACACCAGAAGTATCAGTTAAATGACTCAGATGAGCAAGACCCCAAGGAGTCATGACTAGGGCTGTGCTGGTCGGACGAACACTAGGCACAGACACACTGACCACCTTTTAGGGCCACGGCAGCTACTGTCACCCCAAAACTGGGTTTGCCTCTTGGTGGATGTTAAGCCAAAATTCACAACAAATCTGAAGAGCAGAAGGTAGGATTTATTACTTGCAAGAAGTAAGGAGAACACTAGTGATCTTTCCCGAAGTCCCCCTGAACGGCAAAACTCTGTGTGTGTGTGTGTGTGTGTGTGTGTGTAAGTTGTTCAGTTGTGTCTGACTCTTTGCAATTGTAGCCCTCCTGGTTGCTCTGTCCATGGGATTCTCCAGGCAAGAATACTGGAGTAGATTGCCATTCCCTTCTCCAGGGGATCTTCCCAACCGAGGGATCAAACTCAGCTCTTTCTCCTGCATTGCAGGCAGATTCTTTACCATTTGAGTCACGAGGGAAGCCCAATAGCCAAACTAGGGAAGTTTTAAGCCCAGGGTACATGCATATTCATGAAAGTGCTGGAGCACAAGAGAATTCAGCACAGAATTGGGCCAAAAGTCAACGGAGTCCAGTCTCTTATGATGGAAGTCAAGAGCAGCAGCAAAGTCAAGAAGTCACCATTATGGTTCCTTAGGTTCTGGTTAGTCTGGTGGTGGAGTGCTCAGCGGTGCTTGGATCCTGCAAAACAGCTCAAGAATGTATTACTCTTACAACTGATTTATTACTTCTGGTATAGTTATTTTCCCTGGTCTGGTAACAGCTGCTGGTTCTTATCTTCTTTTGCTCCCTTAAAATCATTAACTACTGAAGCCTGTTCTTGTGCATGGGTGAGCACTGTAGCCAGGCTAAGATCACAAAATGGTTTAGACCTAAAATGGCTTCTCTTGTGTCAAGAAAGCTGTCTGTCATGGCAGTCAGGACCTAAGGCTGGGGACAGAGAGGAACTGAGCCAGTGTGTGTGAAGCCCTTGGGGCAGGCCCAGGAACCCCATGGTGTTTGCAGGGCCAGGAGCAGCCATCACAGAACATTAACCAGACAAGGATGGAGGGACATTTAGCTGAGATCATAGTCCTCTTCTTGTGGGAAACAAATATCAGAAGGCAGAGAACGCAGAAATTTCCATTTATCCATCTGAAATTCAGGTTTCCAGCGAGGACTCTGGGTGGCTTTCTGCAGACAGCACAGCTGCCCAGGCTGGGAGAGGCTTGTCTGGCTGGCTTGTCACGGTGGCAGTTTGGGCTGATGGTTTCAGGAGATGAACGTGGCAGCAGCCGCTCGGAGAAAGCCATCCACGAGGCCATCGGTGCCACCACACATCAGAACACTCTGTGCTCGGTCCAGAATAACCCCCGCCCCCGTGAATTATTCATGCCAGCCACCTTGTGATATGTGATCACATTCCAGGCAGGATGTCAACCAGGAGAAAATTTGTAAATGTAATTTGTATCCTCAATTTTTGTCATAGTTTGGGTCGTTATTTTCCCCTCATAACTCTCCATCTTCCTCCCATATTTTCCCTTCTCGGGTTTTTAATCAGAGGGATCTGTCAAGAGTGACTCAGAAAGTCCCTGCCTTTCCTCACAATGTGCTCTCCCGTGGCAGAGAGTGCAGCCTCCAATCTCCGAGTTTATGTTTACGATACGTATTTTTATTACCTTTGAGTGAAAGTGATTGCTATGGTTATCTTCTTCTGAAATATATATTCTTATTTCGTTTATTTTGAGTACGGTTTGAATTTTTATGCATCTTTCAATCCCTGTTCCCCAAAGAGGTAGGCGGGGCAGCTGGGTGGGGGTAGGGGGGCCACTGCTCTCCCTGCAGCATGACCGCCCCTTTCACAGCATCCCTAGAGGGATGGTCCTCCCTTCTCTGCTCCACTGGGCACCACCCACTCCCAAGTAAGCCTGAGGAGGGTTTTCCAGGGCCTTCTGAGAACCCAGCTCTCATCAGAGCTAAGGGTTGAGAGACGAAGGTTGAAATGGGGGGAAAAAAACAAAACAAAACAAGCAAGCATGTAACTGTCAAGATGATTTCCACTGAATTAAAACGATCTTTATGATGAGAGATGCGAGGAGGGCCCTAGGCCGACTCAGAAACTCATTTCCAGAACCAGAGGCTGCATCACTGACTTAAAATGGTCCAAGGCTGACAACATAATCAAAGTCAGAACCTCCCCCAACTCGGGTCTCAGGGTTGGTAATTCCCACTTCCCTTTAGCCTTTCAACATAGCCACAGCCATCACGCAATTTCCCCCTGAGCACTTGGTTAGATCACAGAGGTAATGTAATCCAGTGAGAAGGCTGAATTTCTTGTGAGCCAATTTACTTTCCAAAAGAAAGGCAAGTTGGACCTTGGAACCCTTCACTTCAACCCTGACACTGACCAGCGCATGGGCCTGTGGAAGAGAGTGGTAGAGTTGGGCACATATTGTCTGGGCTGTGAGGTGCTCCCATCTTGGGTCTCGGCTTCTCAGATGCTGATGGAAACTAAGGAGGGTAGAGAGTTTGACTGAGGAATCAGAGGAGGTAAAGGTGATGGAGGGCTGGCACATGTTCCTAGCAGTCTGGAGCGGAGTGAGGCCCAGCCAGTTAGACAGGGCAGGGTACCAGCTGCAGTAGCTGGGACTGGGGAGACTTTGGGGACTCTAGGCATAAGCAGGGCCACCTAGGGGCCCTTGTGACATGATATGGGATAGTGTCCAAAAAGCAGCTTGGGTGTGTCTGGGAAGCACTCGGGCACAGTCATAGCTTCTCCCTTGAGGGTCCCTGAGAGCTGAGACAGGTGATATCAAACCACAGCAGGACAACCAGGAGGGATGACAATCCTCCAGGTGACCATCTTTGTGAGCTCATTTGAGGCTCCTGGGGGACATGGGGCTGTCTTGCTGTAATGTGGGGCAAGGACTGTGGGTCAGGGGCAAGTAGAGGGAGGGACTGTAGGCAACTGCTCTTTTGTAGCTTGTGGCTTTGGATGACACCTGTGAAATGGCTGCATTTACCCCTGTGCCATCACAACAGCTCATGCAAGCCAGCACCAACCTGTTCCCATACCGTTCAAGCCAGTGTTCCTCAGCCTTGGCATCACTGACATTCTGGGTAAATGATTCTGCTCTGTTTTTGTTTATATTTTAGCATTTTTTTAAACACTGTGGTAAAGATATATAACACTTTGAACTATGCTTAAGTGTATAGTTCAATGGCATTAAGTACATTCATATTATTGTTCAAGAACCTCCAGCATCATCTCCAGGACTTTTTTATCTTCCCAAACTGAAACTCTGTCCCTGTGAAACCCTGACTCCCCATTCCCCGCCTCTTCCTAGCTCCTGGCACCCACCATCCTACTCTGTCTCTATGGATTTGACTCCTCTAGGGACATAATGTAGGTGGAATTAGACAGTATTTGTTCTTCTTTGTCTGGTTTATTTCACTAGGCATGATGTCCTCAAGGTTCATCCAATCTGTAGCAGGTGTCAGGGTTTCCTTCCTTGTAAGGCTGAATACTGTTCTGGGCAGATGATTCTCTGGTGTGCGGCATTCTGTGCACTGCGGGATGTTTAGAAGCACAACCAGTCTCTACCCCCTGGATGCCGGAAGACTTCACTCCTCTCAATTGTGACAACCCCAAATGGCTCCAAAATTTGCCAGGCATGCCCCTGGCTGAGAACCACAGCTCTGTGCATGGTCATTTCTGAAGACTTGAGTCTCCCCTTCGTGTACCTGAGCTCCACAAAGGGCCAGGGACACCTCAGGAAGTGTCCCCTGGCCCCAGCTGCAGCCCAGCTCCCAGATTCCATCAGAAAGTTCCAGCCCCACACACATCCCATGTCAAGATCACTTAATAACCTTAGGACAGATTCTCCAAATGGCCATTTTTAATAATTTTTAAAAACCCTCTCTTTTCTTAAATCCACATTAAGCATATGCCAAGCCGTGTGCTGGCTGCATCACCTCCTGCAAACTCAGTGCTGGCCTCTTGTTTTT
The DNA here is from genome assembly GCA_006410675.1 of Oreotragus oreotragus. NCBI lineage: Eukaryota > Metazoa > Chordata > Mammalia > Artiodactyla > Bovidae > Oreotragus > Oreotragus oreotragus. Next base: position 18,100 of record SJYX01014146.1, read on the forward strand.
CACCTTCCATCTGGGGAGACATAAATCCTACTTAGAGTCAAACCTCAGGAGATGTGTGAAGCATGTGCGAGTCAAAGATAAACAGCCTGCTTTGCCCTCGGACACATAAGCTGGATTTTCTCCAGTAATCCAGGCCCTTCTCAGAGATAGCCAAGAGCAAGGAAACTTTTCAACACGATGATCCATAACAACAGACACACACACAAAAAAAGAGTGAGTCTGGCAGTCGAGGCAGCTGACAGCCACAATACAGGCAGAATTTCAGCACATTGCTTCCTCCTCCCAGACCCTGCCAACACAGCTCGGGCTGATCCACACAAATTCCACATTTCCACTCAAGCCCCATACAGCTCTGCTAATACCCATCAGCCAGCAGACAAAATCTTTTATTTCCCCGTAAGCCTGCAACCACAGAAAAAGATGCATTTGCACCAGCTTTGGGAATAGAGGAGAGACACCGGAGGCCCTCAGGATTATCTTGGCAGAGAATGAATTTTGTTGGCACGTGTATGGTTCATCAGGCATTGATTAAGAGTCACAGGATTTGTAGACTGGGATCAATCAGAGCACCTCAGAGTGGAAACAAAGAAAACTACCTTCCAGGGCCAGAGGGGAAGCCAGGAGCAGCGGCTGTCCAGCTTTTAGTGGAACATTTCAGAGAAGTGGCAGATTTTCTCCCGTTCTTCATCTCCCGCCCCCATCATTTCCCCATCCTCTGCCATGTGACCTGCAGCTCTTCCCACAGAGGCAGACATGCTTCCCTGGTCCTGGACCTCAGGCTTGGCCTTGAGACTTGATGTGGCCAGTGAAACACTAGCAGAGTAGCCAAAGTAGGGGCTGGGAACGTGCTAGAGGGTAAATACTCCCCCTTGTCCACTTCTTTCTCCAGAGCAAGAAGCCAGCCCAGTGAGGCCCCCAACCTGGGGAGGGTGAGAGACTCAAGCTGCAGAGTGAGACAGCTTCCAGCCGCCCCCAGATCCAGGAGAGTCGGTGCTGCCATGTGAAGCCATGAGTTGCACTGGGTTGGGGTTTTTTTAATTAATTAACTTAGGGCCGCACGCTTCGTGCTGTGCGCGGGCTTTCTCTAGCTGCGGTGAGAGAGGGCTATTCTCTAGCTGCAGTGCACAGGCTTCTCATTGCCGTGACTTCTCTTGTTGGGGAGCAGGGGCTTTAGGTGCACAGACTTCAATAGTTGTGTCTCGCAGGCTTAGCTGCCCTGTGGCATTTGGGATCTTAGTTCCTGGACCAGGGATTGAACCGATGTCTCCTGCATTGCAAAGCAGATTCTTAACCACTGGACCATCAGGGTAGTTCCTAGGCTGGCTTGTTATGCATTGCTATTGAGCCAACAGCTGACCAATACAGACACTTCAAATCACACTTCCAGGGGTGGGCCTCTGAGGTCTCACCATCATTCTTACAGGGAACTCGCTGACTGCTGCCAATCGGGAAAGCTTCCTTGTCAACATCATTGTCACTGGACAGTGATATTTCTGCTGTGCTAGCTTTGTGCCTGTCACCAGGCCGTGGGTGAGCTGGGCCACTGAAACAATCCAAAACAAGTCAGTCCTGGATGCAGCAGCCTATCGGCTAGTCGTGACAGCTCTCGAGTCTCCTCTGCATCCCCCTCCCTCCTTGGAATGCTGGGGGAGACACCACTTATGGAGAAGATCGATTCTGGCACTCAGAGTATCCACACAACTGAGGACCTTCACAGTGTGAGCGATGGTCATGCCAGAGGCAGGTCGTTTTGGAAAAGGCTGAGCCCCCACTGCAGGCCAGCAGCCCTGTTGACCCTACCCTCCTGACCCTTCTGGTTCCCATCGCCAGCGCCCTGTCCTGATGCTTGTACACCCAGGTTCAGAGGAGCATCACTCAACATCACCAAAAGGTAGAAGCAATTCAAGGGTTCATCGATGGATGAACGGATAAACAAAACGTGGTCCATACATTCAATGGAATATTATTCAATCATAAAAGGAAGACAACACCGACAGGCTGCAATGTGAATGAACCTTAAGGACCTTAAGCTCAGTAAAATCATCAGCTCACAGAAAGATAAGTACTGCATGATTCTACTTAGATGAGGTCCCCAGAAGAGTCAAATTCACACAGACAGGAAGGAGAATGATGGTTTCCAGAGGCTAGAGGGGTGGGAATGGGGGTCTATTGTGTAATGGACACAGAGTTCTAATTTGGGATGATGACAAAGTTCTGGCGACGGTTGGTGGTGCCTGCTGCACAACAGTGTGAATGTGCTCAATGCCACTGACTGTACACTTAAAAATGGAAATTTGGGGGTTGTAAATATCTTACTACAACTTTAAAAAAATGACCTGTCCTGTGTACCAGCTCCTTGATGCCCTGCTCCCACCTGGCTGTCAGACAGCAAGGCCATCTGGGAGGTGGAACCGTCACATGTTGGGCATGGGGAAGGCACCGCCTGCTGCCAAGCTGTCCTCTTTGGTTCCCTTCGGTTTCCACAGGGATCTCCAGCACCCTCGCTGCTTTAACTCAAATGAAGTGACTACTCACGGGGACCACCAGGTGCAGGGGCAGGCCAGTAGGAAGATACAGGGATGGAGAGAGTCCTCCAGATGCTCCCCGGAGCCCACAGAGGCTCCCATGGGAGCACCCCCATGGAGACAAATCAGCACAGGGCATGCTTATCACACACTCCACACACTTATTGCACACTCTTAGTGGGAGGGAGGGCTCTTTGTGGCTGGTGTCTGGCTGAAAGCTGAAACTTGAGCAGGTGGGGTCCCAGTTGAGGACCCTCCTCCAGGTTGCTGAGCATGTCAGGGCTCCTTCTTCATGACATCATTCCCGTGTTGTCACAGTGTTCTCCTCTTGCTTTAAAGGAACAACCTTTGCTTGACCCTGCAGCCCAAGAACTTTCCTCTAAGATTCCACCAGGCTATGGAGGGCAGATGAGAATGCAGGCTGTAAATNCTTCATGACATCATTCCCGTGTTGTCACAGTGTTCTCCTCTTGCTTTAAAGGAACAACCTTTGCTTGACCCTGCAGCCCAAGAACTTTCCTCTAAGATTCCACCAGGCTATGGAGGGCAGATGAGAATGCAGGCTGTAAATCAGCAGCCCTCATGACATTTCGATCCATTAATCCATCAAAAGAAGATTTGCTACCTCTTAGCTCCAGAGAGAGACCAGAAATCCTCTCCCACGATTGCCCGGAGGCTCAAGCGCCACAATACTGCTACTCTGCACTTCTGCAGGAATTCGCGGGATGTCCGCGCTCTTCACCGTGCCTGTCACTTGCAGTTGCACCAACATCCCCAACCCAGCAGAAAGCGTTTGTTACCAGGTGCCTTTGCTTGTCCCCAGATTGTTCATGAGGGAAGTAGCTAATCTTGAAATGAGGAGAACTAAGCTACCCCCATAACCTATAGGATTCAGACAAGCTTCCAGATCGGGAGTTCTTTGAGAGCTGGAGCCACCTCTATCCTCCAGCAGTGAGCCCTAGGGCCTGGCAAAGGATGGATGGATGGCTGGGTGACTGGTGGGTAGATGATGGACGGGTGGATGAGTGGGTGGGTGGATGGGTGGGTGGATAGATGACTGGGAGGATAGATGGCTGGGTGGATGGATGACTGGGTGGATGGATGAATAGATGAATAAATGAATCTCTAGCCAAGGAGCAGATGTTCTTGCTCAGAATCTATCTCAGTAGCCTTGTAATTTCCCTCATTTGTAAAGTGGGATGAGGGTAGTTTTTTTTCTATCCATTCCATAAGGTTGTTGTGAGAAAAAAAAAATTGGATGATATATTATAAAATCCTTGGGCTACCCCTATAGAATTATACAAATGAGAAGAAGCATTGTTCCCAAAAGAAAATCCTTTCTACAGCCTAGTAAATGCTTATAGGAGAACTCGTTGGCACAATCCATGACTTAATGAATCCTCTTGAGGGAAAAGCACTGAGTGTTTGGGAGGCAGGATTTAGAACAGCAGAGACTTGGTCAACAAGCCATCTCATTTAGACAGGGCTGCACACTACATATATTATCATACCTGTACCTCCTACAAGACTGTGAACTTATGGAGGGCAGGTACTTGTGTCTTAGACCTATAATCCCCCATGTCAGTAAAAACGGGTAACTAATACGCATTCAAATACCTACTGCAGTGATAACCAAATCATATCATGAAAAAAGATATTTCTTCACAAAAAGAAAATAATGCACAAATACTAGCATGAAACACCTATGCGAACTGTGTCCTGGTATGACTGAATTTAGAGACAGACATTTGAAGTGGGTTTTAATCTATTTAAAGTGAAAGTGAAAGTCGATCAGTCGTGTCCAACTCTGTGACTCCATGGATCAAGGCAGTCAAGCTAGACTGGGAAAGAAAGGAGGTGTGACTGTCACAGGCTTGTCCTCAGAGCACCCCCAATGTGCTGGCAGCTGCCTGCTGCAGGGCTCACTGTGGGACAGGACTGGGGGAACACAGTGGCAGTTTTTATGCATGACAGCTCTATGAAAAGGGCATAGCATTTACTTTAGCAAATTTTGGACTGGGGATTGGTGAACTGATCAAAGTTGGTAAATATCAAGGGTTAAGCAGCAGGCCCCCCATTATCCACGCCGTCTCTGAGTTGCAGACATCAGACTTCCTAAAGGACAGGAGCTGGGGGTCAGCAGGGACTCAGAATCATTTAGACAGGGCTGCACACTACATATATTATCATACCTGTACCTCCTACAAGACTGTGAACTTATGGAGGGCAGGTACTTGTGTCTTAGACCTATAATCCCCCATGTCAGTAAAAACGGGTAACTAATACGCATTCAAATACCTACTGCAGTGATAACCAAATCATATCATGAAAAAAGATATTTCTTCACAAAAAGAAAATAATGCACAAATACTAGCATGAAACACCTATGCGAACTGTGTCCTGGTATGACTGAATTTAGAGACAGACATTTGAAGTGGGTTTTAATCTATTTAAAGTGAAAGTGAAAGTCGATCAGTCGTGTCCGACTCTGTGACTCCATGGATCAAGGCAGTCAAGCTAGACTGGGAAAGAAAGGAGGTGTGACTGTCACAGGCTTGTCCTCAGAGCACCCCCAATGTGCTGGCAGCTGCCTGCTGCAGGGCTCACTGTGGGACAGGACTGGGGGAACATAGTGGCAGTTTTTATGCATGACAGCTCTATGAAAAGGGCATAGCATTTACTTTAGCAAATTTTGGACTGGGGATTGGTGAACTGATCAAAGTTGGTAAATATCAAGGGTTAAGCAGCAGGCCCCCCATTATCCACGCCGTCTCTGAGTTGCAGACATCAGACTTCCTAAAGGACAGGAGCTGGGGGTCAGCAGGGACTCAGACGCATTAGAATTCCTAATATCACCATCCCACAGTTGGGGATGAAATGAAACAGCTTTATTTTAACCACATAATGTCCCCGGGAGCTGGACCCCAAATGATCTCTAATTTTTACAGATATCTCTGATTTCTGGGCTGGTTTCCAAGGCTACTATTGTGGCTATTTAGTCATGGCTGGGGGCCTGGAGTGATGGTCAGAGAATCAGACACAGGGGAAGCGGGATGCTGCAGGAGGCCCACTGCGGGTTCAGGAACCACCCTGTGCTCTTGAAGACATGGGGAAGGAANAGCTCTGCTAATACCCATCAGCCAGCAGACAAAATCTTTTATTTCCCCGTAAGCCTGCAACCACAGAAAAAGATGCATTTGCACCAGCTTTGGGAATAGAGGAGAGACACCGGAGGCCCTCAGGATTATCTTGGCAGAGAATGAATTTTGTTGGCACGTGTATGGTTCATCAGGCATTGATTAAGAGTCACAGGATTTGTAGACTGGGATCAATCAGAGCACCTCAGAGTGGAAACAAAGAAAACTACCTTCCAGGGCCAGAGGGGAAGCCAGGAGCAGCGGCTGTCCAGCTTTTAGTGGAACATTTCAGAGAAGTGGCAGATTTTCTCCCGTTCTTCATCTCCCGCCCCCATCATTTCCCCATCCTCTGCCATGTGACCTGCAGCTCTTCCCACAGAGGCAGACATGCTTCCCTGGTCCTGGACCTCAGGCTTGGCCTTGAGACTTGATGTGGCCAGTGAAACACTAGCAGAGTAGCCAAAGTAGGGGCTGGGAACGTGCTAGAGGGTAAATACTCCCCCTTGTCCACTTCTTTCTCCAGAGCAAGAAGCCAGCCCAGTGAGGCCCCCAACCTGGGGAGGGTGAGAGACTCAAGCTGCAGAGTGAGACAGCTTCCAGCCGCCCCCAGATCCAGGAGAGTCGGTGCTGCCATGTGAAGCCATGAGTTGCGCTGGGTTGGGGTTTTTTAATTAATTAACTTAGGGCCGCACGCTTCGTGCTGTGCGCGGGCTTTCTCTAGCTGCGGTGAGAGAGGGCTATTCTCTAGCTGCGGTGCACAGGCTTCTCATTGCCGTGACTTCTCTTGTTGGGGAGCAGGGGCTTTAGGTGCACAGACTTCAATAGTTGTGTCTCGCAGGCTTAGCTGCCCTGTGGCATTTGGGATCTTAGTTCCTGGACCAGGGATTGAACCGATGTCTCCTGCATTGCAAAGCAGATTCTTAACCACTGGACCATCAGGGTAGTTCCTAGGCTGGCTTGTTATGCATTGCTATTGAGCCAACAGCTGACCAATACAGACACTTCAAATCACACTTCCAGGGGTGGGCCTCTGAGGTCTCACCATCATTCTTACAGGGAACTCGCTGACTGCTGCCAATCGGGAAAGCTTCCTTGTCAACATCATTGTCACTGGACAGTGATATTTCTGCTGTGCTAGCTTTGTGCCTGTCACCAGGCCGTGGGTGAGCTGGGCCACTGAAACAATCCAAAACAAGTCAGTCCTGGATGCAGCAGCCTATCGGCTAGTCGTGACAGCTCTCGAGTCTCCTCTGCATCCCCCTCCCTCCTTGGAATGCTGGGGGAGACACCACTTATGGAGAAGATCGATTCTGGCACTCAGAGTATCCACACAACTGAGGACCTTCACAGTGTGAGCGATGGTCATGCCAGAGGCAGGTCGTTTTGGAAAAGGCTGAGCCCCCACTGCAGGCCAGCAGCCCTGTTGACCCTACCCTCCTGACCCTTCTGGTTCCCATCGCCAGCGCCCTGTCCTGATGCTTGTACACCCAGGTTCAGAGGAGCATCACTCAACATCACCAAAAGGTAGAAGCAATTCAAGGGTTCATCGACGGATGAACGGATAAACAAAACGTGGTCCATACATTCAATGGAATATTATTCAATCATAAAAGGAAGACAACACCGACAGGCTGCAATGTGAATGAACCTTAAGGACCTTAAGCTCAGTAAAATCATCAGCTCACAGAAAGATAAGTACTGCATGATTCTACTTAGATGAGGTCCCCAGAAGAGTCAAATTCACACAGACAGGAAGGAGAATGATGGTTTCCAGAGGCTAGAGGGGTGGGAATGGGGGTCTATTGTGTAATGGACACAGAGTTCTAATTTGGGATGATGACAAAGTTCTGGCGACGGTTGGTGGTGCCTGCTGCACAACAGTGTGAATGTGCTCAATGCCACTGACTGTACACTTAAAAATGGAAATTTGGGGGTTGTAAATATCTTACTACAACTTTAAAAAAATGACCTGTCCTGTGTACCAGCTCCTTGATGCCCTGCTCCCACCTGGCTGTCAGACAGCAAGGCCATCTGGGAGGTGGAACCGTCACATGTTGGGCATGGGGAAGGCACCGCCTGCTGCCAAGCTGTCCTCTTTGGTTCCCTTCGGTTTCCACAGGGATCTCCAGCACCCTCGCTGCTTTAACTCAAATGAAGTGACTACTCACGGGGACCACCAGGTGCAGGGGCAGGCCAGTAGGAAGATACAGGGATGGAGAGAGTCCTCCAGATGCTCCCCGGAGCCCACAGAGGCTCCCATGGGAGCACCCCCATGGAGACAAATCAGCACAGGGCATGCTTATCACACACTCCACACACTTATTGCACACTCTTAGTGGGAGGGAGGGCTCTTTGTGGCTGGTGTCTGGCTGAAAGCTGAAACTTGAGCAGGTGGGGTCCCAGTTGAGGACCCTCCTCCAGGTTGCTGAGCATGTCAGGGCTCCTTCTTCATGACATCATTCCCGTGTTGTCACAGTGTTCTCCTCTTGCTTTAAAGGAACAACCTTTGCTTGACCCTGCAGCCCAAGAACTTTCCTCTAAGATTCCACCAGGCTATGGAGGGCAGATGAGAATGCAGGCTGTAAATCAGCAGCCCTCATGACATTTCGATCCATTAATCCATCAAAAGAAGATTTGCTACCTCTTAGCTCCAGAGAGAGACCAGAAATCCTCTCCCACGATTGCCCGGAGGCTCAAGCGCCACAATACTGCTACTCTGCACTTCTGCAGGAATTCGCGGGATGTCCGCGCTCTTCACCGTGCCTGTCACTTGCAGTTGCACCAACATCCCCAACCCAGCAGAAAGCGTTTGTTACCAGGTGCCTTTGCTTGTCCCCAGATTGTTCATGAGGGAAGTAGCTAATCTTGAAATGAGGAGAACTAAGCTACCCCCATAACCTATAGGATTCAGACAAGCTTCCAGATCGGGAGTTCTTTGAGAGCTGGAGCCACCTCTATCCTCCAGCAGTGAGCCCTAGGGCCTGGCAAAGGATGGATGGATGGCTGGGTGACTGGTAGGTAGATGATGGACGGGTGGATGAGTGGGTGGGTGGATGGGTGGGTGGATAGATGACTGGGAGGATAGATGGCTGGGTGGATGGATGACTGGGTGGATGGATGAATAGATGAATAAATGAATCTCTAGCCAAGGAGCAGATGTTCTTGCTCAGAATCTATCTCAGTAGCCTTGTAATTTCCCTCATTTGTAAAGTGGGATGAGGGTAGTTTTTTTTCTATCCATTCCATAAGGTTGTTGTGAGAAAAAAAAAATTGGATGATATATTATAAAATCCTTGGGCTACCCCTATAGAATTATACAAATGAGAAGAAGCATTGTTCCCAAAAGAAAATCCTTTCTACAGCCTAGTAAATGCTTATAGGAGAACTCGTTGGCACAATCCATGACTTAATGAATCCTCTTGAGGGAAAAGCACTGAGTGTTTGGGAGGCAGGATTTAGAACAGCAGAGACTTGGTCAACAAGCCATCTCATTTAGACAGGGCTGCACACTACATATATTATCATACCTGTACCTCCTACAAGACTGTGAACTTATGGAGGGCAGGTACTTGTGTCTTAGACCTATAATCCCCCATGTCAGTAAAAACAGGTAACTAATACGCATTCAAATACCTACTGCAGTGATAACCAAATCATATCATGAAAAAAGATATTTCTTCACAAAAAGAAAATAATGCACAAATACTAGCATGAAACACCTATGCGAACTGTGTCCTGGTATGACTGAATTTAGAGACAGACATTTGAAGTGGGTTTTAATCTATTTAAAGTGAAAGTGAAAGTCGATCAGTCGTGTCCAACTCTGTGACTCCATGGATCAAGGCAGTCAAGCTAGACTGGGAAAGAAAGGAGGTGTGACTGTCACAGGCTTGTCCTCAGAGCACCCCCAATGTGCTGGCAGCTGCCTGCTGCAGGGCTCACTGTGGGACAGGACTGGGGGAACACAGTGGCAGTTTTTATGCATGACAGCTCTATGAAAAGGGCATAGCATTTACTTTAGCAAATTTTGGACTGGGGATTGGTGAACTGATCAAAGTTGGTAAATATCAAGGGTTAAGCAGCAGGCCCCCCATTATCCACGCCGTCTCTGAGTTGCAGACATCAGACTTCCTAAAGGACAGGAGCTGGGGGTCAGCAGGGACTCAGACGCATTAGAATTCCTAATATCACCATCCCACAGTTGGGGATGAAATGAAACAGCTTTATTTTAACCACATAATGTCCCCGGGAGCTGGACCCCAAATGATCTCTAATTATTACAGATATCTCTGATTTCTGGGCTGGTTTCCAAGGCTACTATTGTGGCTGTTTAGTCATGGCTGGGGGCCTGGAGTGATGGTCAGAGAATCAGACACAGGGGAAGCGGGATGCTGCAGGAGGCCCACTGCGGGTTCAGGAACCACCCTGTGCTCTTGAAGACATGGGGAAGGAAGCATTCCTTCCTTGACCTGGGCTCAGGACATTTAACCCCCAGCTGAGCTAGAAAAGCCAGATGCTCACGGAGCTTGGTGACTGACTGAGTCACTGGCCCGAGATTCCCAGGGGCCTTCCGGCTCTCTTACTACTAGTCCCTGAGAGATTTTCACAGGCGCCGCCTCCCACCCCTGACCCAGGACTCACACAGAAGTGGAGAGGGGACTTGTCTTTGGCTGTCATAAGTCTGGGGACACTACGGCACTGAGTAGGCAGGGACCAGAGATGCCAAATGTCCCTCACTGCACACACAGCACCACTGAGGTTGTTGTTCTGTCGCTAAGCTGTGTCCAACTCTTTGTAACCCTATGGACTGCAGCACGCCAGGCTTCCCTGTCCTTCACTATCTCCCAGAGTCTGCTCAAACTCATGTCCATTGAGTCGGTGATGCCATCCAACCATGTCATCCTCTGTCACCCTCCTTCTCCTCTTGCCCTCAATCTGTCCCAGCATCAGGGTCTTTTCCAGTGAGTCAGCTCTTTGCATCAGGTGGCCAAAGTACTGGAGCTTCAGTTTCAGCATCAGTCCTTCCAATGAATATTCAGGGTTGATTTCCTTTAGGATTGACAGGTTTGATCATAGCACTATTGCACTTGTTAAATTTTCTGTGTCAGATTTGCTGGGCCATGGTGCCCAGTTGTCTGGTCAAACACCATCTGCTGCTGCTGATGCTAAGTCGCTTCAGTCGTGTCCGACTCTGTGCGACCCCATAGACGGCAGCCCAACAGGCTCCCCTGTCCCTGGGATTCTCCAAGCAAGAACACTGAAGTTGGGAGGGGGGGTTCATGTTTGGGAGTTCGTGTAAAAAAATAAATAATTACAAAAAAAAAGAAATATTTGGGTTACCTTTCAATGTAGGGAAAAACAACTAGGTATAATTAACTCTGTAAATTAGAATCTACATAAAATTTTTGTTTTATCACTGTAAAAATAAAGACCACACGCTCTAAAAAAAAAAAGAACACTGAAGTGGGTTGCCATTTCCTTCTCCAATGCATGAAAGTGAAAAGTCAAAGTGAAGTCGCTCACTTGTCTCCGACTCTTCGTGACCCCATGGACTGCAGCCCACCAGGCTCCTCCGTCCATGGGATTTCCCAGGCAAGAGTACCGGAGTGGGTTTCCATTGCCTTCTCTGAAACACCATCTAGATGTTGCTATAAAGGTACTTTTCAAATGATATTAACATTTAACTCAGTATATTTTGAGTAAAGTAGTTATAGATGACCCTTCCTAGTGTGGGTGAGCCTCCTCAAATCAGTTGAAGATCTTAAGAGAACAAACTGAGGTTCCCAGAAGAGGAAGGAAGTTTGCCTCCATGCTTCCTTGGGCTCAAGACTTCTACATCAACTCCTGCTGGAATGTCCAGTGCCTTGCAGACTTGAGATGGGCCAGCCCCACAATCTCAGGAAGCAATTTCTTAAAATAATCTTTCCCCTCTCTCGTCCTCACACACCCCTACACCGTCTCTCTGTATCTATATCCTACTGGTTCTCTTTCTCTGGAGGACCCTACTAGTACAACCATCCTGCCCTAAACAGGGTCCCCCAGAAAGTCACTGAGTGGCCTGGCCCAGTCCCACATGGACCGCCTGTTCCCTGCCTCTCTAATAGAGGGACAAGATGGAAGGCCACTCTGCACTAAAGTTCTGGGATTCAGTATTGAAAGTGGACCCCAGGGGGGCAGCCTATAGGAAAGTGCCTGATGTGTAAAGGATACAGCAGGTCCAGGTCACAAAATGAGGCTGAGTCCCCTCGAAGCTGGCCCTGAAGTCTGCCCACCAGCCACCAAAGGCCAGCAGCCCCTTTGCAAATGGCTCCAGCCCATAGCCTTCCTCCCACACATGTGGAGGCTCGGATCTCTAGTCAATTGTCAAACTGGATTGTTGGAGACAACAAAATCTCTTCAGTGTGAAGGTCCCATGGTGGATTTCTGGCCTGTATTTTCTAGTCAAATAGTCCCGGAGGTTGTGTTTGTTCTGAAACCTCAGGGCATGACCTTGCTAGGAAGGGCGGTTGTGGATGGAGCAGGGCAGAGCCAAGGAAGGAGGGTTAGCACTAAGGAGCAGAGGTGTCTGTGACCTGGGTCCTGAGCCCCCTTGGGATGGCTTTACAGACTGGCCAGAGTGCTTAGAAAGCCTGGATCTCTTGTGTGCCTCCAACCAAAGCAGCCGTGGTCCAGTGGAGCCACCTGGATTCTTGGCTCACAGGACCTGGGTTCTGGTCACCAATTTGCTGTGTGACCACGGACAAGCCACTTGCCACCCCAGTCTCAGCTTCCCCATCTGGAATGCAGGCCTTGTGGGCTCTGGGTGTTGGTAGCCCCTAGTCGCCAACATGATGCTGGCCTCCAGGGCTCTGGGCAGCTGCCCTGCTGCACAACCTGCATCCTCAAATTCCACCCATGTCCACTCCACACCAGCCTTGCCGGTCTCACCCATAAACAGACAGTCCACTTCACTAAAACAAAAACCTCAGCATGGACAAGAAAGCCCAAGGTACCAGAGTGAGACAACGACTCCAGAGCCAACCTGAGATGCCTCGGCAAAAACAAAGGAGAAATCCAGGAATGACAAAAGCCTGTGCCAGGAAGTTCTGGTCCAAGTGTGGAGCCCCTGAGTTGAGCCTTGAAGAGAATAGGGAAAGCCCAAGCCATACACAGAGGGCAACAGGGACGAGAGGGGCTCAGGGCAGGAACTTCTCCCTGGAAAGGAAGGAATAAGCAATCAGGATGCAGGAGAAAATGCAGTGCCTGTAAGAAAGGTCTGGTCCAATAAATGCAAATGAAAGCAAGGGCTGATTCTGAACCTTCAGCGGGGTGACAGAGCCCAGGTGAGCAGTCCTGTGAGGCATCCAGAGCCTCAGAAACTCAAAGACAAGAAGCCAGGCTCTGCCCCACTGCACATTCACACGCACGCGTTTCCAAATGCAGAGCATCGCTCTGGGGCCAAAGCCTGAGACGTCAGACAGTTACTGCCTTGCAATGGAATGAAAGACCACCAACCAGGGCAGTGAAAACTGGAGCAGGGCTTGGAATCAAGGGTGTACCAGGAAGACAGGCCAGTACTCCCCTTCTCACCAGGAGGACAGAGAGGCTGTGGAAGCCTGCAACTGAGACAGCTCTGAGCACAGAATCCAAAGTCAGAAAGTGAGTGGGGGAACCTCATGAAAGTGGGGAGGCGGCCAGGTGCCGTCAGTGAGGAATCCTCGCCCAGCACAGCAGATAAACTCTAAAGCAGATAAATCAAGAAACACCATTATGAGTGTTTTATTTAGGCTCGTGGAGATGACCGCCATATAATTAAAAATGAAACAGTTAAAACTGCTTGCCTTCAGGGCTGAGAAAGGAGGAACAGGAGGAGGGTTCTTTATAAACCTCTCTGAACTGTTTTTTTTTTTCTTTTTTAATTTGATTTTTCAAAAGAGTGCATGAGTGATAAAAGAAGAAAAGAAAATGAGGAAGCCTGACCTTCGAGCCCAGTTTTGCATGGTTGAGGTCCTTTCAGCTGCTGCTGAGTCTCTGTGTGACTCAGTGCTGGGCGTCCCTCCCAACATATTCCCCCAACCCTGATTTCCTGCAGGCAGATCTTTTATTAATAGTTGCGGCACGCAGGATCCAGTTCCCTGACATCCAACACGGGGGCACACAAACGATCCCATCTAGGGACCTCCCTGGTGGTCCAGTGGGTAGGAATCCACTTGCCAATGCAGGGGACACAGGTTTGATCCCTGGTCAGGGAAGATCCTACGTGCTGTAGAATGACAAATGCCCCTGCACCACAACTACTGAGGTCACATGCCTTCGAGCCCATGCTCTGCAACAAGAGAAACCACCACAATGAGAAGCCCGCGCCCTGCAACAAAGAGTAGCCCCAGCTAGAGCAAGCATATGTGCAGCAGTGAAGACCAGCACAGCTAAAACTAAATAACAGGATTCCACCTAAAGCTCCATGTAACCTAGTCAAGTGCTCCTTGCAGTAACTGTCCTGTGGCTCAGTGGTAAAGAATTTGCCTGCAATGCAAGTGATGCAGGTTCGATCCTTGGCTCAAGAAGATTCCCTGGAGAAGGAAATGGCAACGCATTCTGTAGGCTTGCCTGGGAAATCCCATGGACAGAAGAGCCTGGTGGGCTACAGTCCATAGCGTCACAGAAGAGTCAGACAGGACTTAGCAAATAAACAATAAAAACGAGGTATAATGTGCTGCAGCTTGAGCAACATTTGAGAGGACCTCAGCCATCCTAATGGAATAACTGTTCAAGGGTTCTATGCCATGCTTTTCCGAACTCCCCCTGAAATGCTCTGAGCAGCACCCAGTGAGACGCCCAACATGGTGCTAAGCATAATGCCTACAGCCCAACAAATGCCCATTTCATGGCCTGCACGGTGCCCAATGAATGGCCTTCAAACCCTAGAGGAAGCCTCTCTCCTGCCCACAATACCCCAGGCAGTCCCCTAGGACTGTCTTGGTAGCCTCTTGGTGATTCCAACCCCACTGCAGCCTCTCTGTAGGATCCTGGAGTCAGCAAAAAGCCACATAATATCATTTAATCAAAACAAGCAACTTGTTCCAAACCTGAAGACAGCCAAGAATATGTAAAACCCCAGATACTAATATAACAGACTTTGGTTTTATTTTGAGATTCCTTTTTACATTGTTTTAAAAATAGCATGCAATAAATACTCATTGTAAAATAAAACAATACAAGCACAGAGTACAAAAAATCAAGGATAAGGTGAAATTCTCTGTTCTTTTCCTCTCTCTTCCATCTCCCATAAAGCCCTCTTTCTAGAATTAGCCACCGTTCACTTGGCTTGTGTCCTTTCAAATGTGTTCCATGTATTGCTCAACATATATATTTTACACATATAATTCTCTCTTTTTTTACACATACTAGATAACACTGATTCACTCTTCTGAAACATTTTTTATTTAATATAATGTGATCATCTTTCCACATCTGTGCATAAGTATTTACATCATCATCTTTGATTAATGCATATTATTCCATAGTACAGAGATATGATTATTTATTTAACCAGTCCTCTGTCAATGGCATGTACAGCATTTCCCTTTTTCACTGCTACAAACAACATTGAAATGAACATCCTTTAAATTTTGACAATATCACATTACTCTCCAAAATAGGTGATAAAAACTTACTCTTGACACAACTGACAAACAGTGCAAATCTTTCCCCTTCTTCTAGAAGGCTGTCAATCAACTTCACTTTACAAGTTCTAGGAGGCAAAAGGTTCACAGCTCAAGTTTCAGGCTGAGTGGGAGGGCCCGTTCTCACTGGGATCGGCTACAGTTTCCATGTCTTACAACTTGTAAGCTGGAGGCCAGTTCTTGGCGCTTGCTCTCAGCCTGGGGTCTGACCCCTCCTAGTTGCTCAGCACACAGGAGGCAGGCTTGACCCACATGGCCATCAGGGTCTGAAGCGCTTCTGTTGCCCCCAGGCCTGTCTCCAGAGACCCTGAGAGTGACAGGGCCTCCTCCAGTTCCCACAGAGCAGTCTTTCTGTCTAATAGGCTGATGTCCTGGTCCGTGGATTTCTCTTCAGTTCCCACTTGGAAGGACCCCAGTGGCCACGGCTCCTCCCTCTTTTCACTGCTCCTCCCAGCCCTGCTTCCTCCAGCTCAACCCAGCCTTAGCCCCAGGATCTTCACCACCAACAGCCGCTGAGATTCTTGAGATGTCCACTTCTCTACCTGCTGTCTTGGGTGAATAAGAATTCACCTCATCCTCTAGAACTGAGGATTTGGACATCTGACTCTAACTCATCTCATAGCTGTGTGTTCATATCATATCATTTCTCTGTGTTCCCTTCCTTCCTGCAATTCCAGGGCCTCACGTGTCATTCATTCATCAAACAAATATTTATTATGTGTCATGGACATTTTCTACCAAATTGCAAAATTCCTAAAAGAAGTTACATACACAGGAAGCTCTGTATTTTTATTGCAATATGGAGGGCAAGATATTGAAATTTTATAAATGTATTATGATAGAATGGGTATAACCAATCCTTCTTCTGAAATAGATGCATTCTGAGGCAGTTACCATTGTAGTCCTCCATCCCATTCCATTGAAACTGTGTAATAATAGCCAAGATGTATTAAGTTGTTGGTCAGCATGTCTAAGACGTGCTTATGTATCAATAATCCCCCCGACAACAACAACCCTGTGAGATAAGTACTATTGTCATCCCTATTTTATAGGTGAAGATTTAAGGCTAAATGCATCACCTAAGCTTACCCAGGCTCTAATTAACAGAGCCAGGGTCCAAACCCAGATATTTGATACCAGAACCTGCACTCTTAACCACTATGGCATTCTGCATCTCCATAGCAGTTTTCTACAAAAGATCCTTGGGCAAAAGTCCAAAAAGTTCATCAATGGCAGCTTTGGGAGGGCTGAAAGATGAGGGATCTGGGTCTAAAATGAAAGCTACAGCCATTGGCTCTGGTCAACAGAGCCCCTAAGCAGATTTGATGATTTCCTGGCAGTGGGCACCACTGTATCTAGCATGTTCCAAAGATATGATGAGAGAGATCCTCAGGGGCTGATGCTGAGGACACAGAGCTCTCTATTCTGCTCTGCTTCCAGGGGTCCTGCTGATGAAAGGTGGCCGTTCACATTTATTTTAAGCCTTGTCATCTCCAGGCTTCACTGCATGGCAGTTAACATGCACTTACATTTTAAGGGCAAGGACTCTGGGGTCAGAGTGTCCTGGTCTATCCAAGCCCTGGCTCTATGACTCTTCAGATGCGTGACTTTGGGATAATTTACTTAACATATCTATGACTCCATTTCCAATGTGCAAAATGGTGGAAATAATATCTTTCTCAGAGAGTTGTGACGGTTTATGTGATGATGGAATGCATATAAGGTACTTAAAGTATACCAATAAATGTGAACTATTTCCATATGATCCTGAAGAATACTGACAGGAATACTAAAAATAAGCAAATTTCATACAGTTCTTGGTGGCTGATTAAAAAGTGTTATTCCTTAGCAACATCTATGAGCCATTACTCTACAAAGCAAGATGGTATTGGTGGAGAGTATCTGATTAGAAACCAAGCAGGCATGAGCTTGAGTCCTGGGACTCTCTGTCCCTTCATGAACACAGGCAAGTCATTTAACCTCTCTAAGCCCAACAGCCTTTACCCATACAGCTGAGATAATATCGGCCATCTCATATGACACCAAATGAGATGATGTCACACGACCAATGTTGCCAGCACAACCACGTAGACAGAAGGTACAGTATTATTTGAAATAGCTCTTAAAAATCTTTTTTTTCTTATTTTGATTCTAGTTGATTTTCTCTTAAAATATCCTACTCAACATGTTTCACACATCTTAACCCATCTTATACTCTCCTTATTAGCTCTTTGTGCTGCCCAGGACCCTACGTCAGAAATCTTACTTGAAGACTGGGAGAAGGATGAAACACTTGAAGGGTGGTCAGTGCAAGAAGAAGCTGATGGAAACTGTAAAGGAAAAAGAAGAAAATCAAGAGCCCAGGAGTGAAATGAAAGCGGTCACGTCCCTGGCAACACAGAAGAAGAGGCTTTAGGTTACCTGTGGCCTTAGGCTACCATGTGCCCTCTTAAGGGCAGAAAATAAAGATAAGAAAGTTCTCAGTTTGAGCAACCGCTTCAGTGTCCAGAGAAAGGGAAAATGACACATTAGCAATGAGAAGCTCAGAGTAAATTCCCAGAGACTGTCTCAACCTAAGTGATGGTGGGTCCTGGCAAACATGCAGGGCTTCCCTCACAAGTGAACCCCAAGGTACCCTAGATTTACTTCCTAGACAGAAATGCTATTCTGTTTTCAACTTTCTTACTCTCATTCTGTCTGGATGGAAGAAAGATGATTTGGAGGTTTAAGTCCTGGCTAGGCGCTAAACCACCTGGGATCTTCAGGCAAGTTCATCCACCTTTCTGGGTCTATTCAGCTTCTTAAATTTTACTTTTTTTCTTGCAGTCATTTCCCTTTTGAAATATATCCTTGGGAATGTCTTTTAGTGCTGAGTTCTCAGTGGTAAATTCTTTTTATTTACCGGAAAATGTCTTTATTTCATTCTCATTCTTGAAAGACAGTTTCATGGCTATGAAATTCTAGGTTAACAGTTATTTTCTTTGCCTCCATTGAAAATATCATTCTACCATTTCAGGGCTTCTCTAGCTGTAGAAAAGCCAGCCACGCTCTACTCTTCTGCAGGTAATCTGTCTTTTCTCTATAGCTATTTTAAGAGTCTTCTCTGTTTTTGATGTTCTGTAGGTTCACTATCGGAGAAGGCAATGGCACCCCACTCCAGTATTCTTGCCTGGAAAATCCCATGGACGGAGGAGCCTGGAAGGCTGCAGTCCATGGGGTCGCTAAGAGTCGGACACGACTGAGCAGCTTCGCTTTCTCTTTTCACTTTCATGCATTGGAGAAGGAAATGGCAACCCACTCCAGTGTTCTTGCCTGGAGAATCCTGAGGACGGGGGAGCCTGGTGGGCTGCCGTCTATGGGGTCGCACAGAGTCGGACACGACTGAAGCGACTTAGCAGCAGCAGCAGCAGCAGGTTCACTATATATTTAGACATGGGTTTCTTTCCTTCTTTCCCTTTTCTCTTTGACTGCTTTGGATTTGAATAGGCTTCCTGAACCTGAGAATTTTTATCTCTCTACCACCCTTAGAACTTAGGACAAGAGAGGCCCCTGTCCTCAATTCCATGATTTAACAGACTCCAGCTCTCTCCATAAGGCAAATGGTCTGAAGGTTCAGCAGATACGTCCACCAGAGCCTGAGTAGCATATTTCAGGTACCCGGGACCCTGGAATCCCCGACCTAAACAGCTCCAAGCCCACAGGCAGGATTTACCTGGATCTCTTCCCCACATCTACTCTAAAAGTGGAAGGCACCAGCAGTGTGGACACATGGCAGAGGGTGTCCTCAGGTGGCACGTCTGTGAGAAGTATGAACCGAGATTATATATGTAGGGTGAAACATCCATGCGTGTGTGCTCGAGGTCCCTAGGCAGCGCAGAAAACAGCCAGGGGAAGAAAGAGAAGAGGGTCAGGCCGTAGGCCAGGGTTTGGCTCAGTGTGTGCTGCTATATGCCAGTGCAAAACTCTGTGAAGTTTGGACACTCTAAATTTCTAGGGTACTGTGGTATATTCACCGAGAAAGGAATACAGAACATATTTAATAGTTTGTTACATTTGTAACTTTTAAATATTTAGACATATGGTGTGTAAGTTTCCATTTATACTGATGCACTAGCTCTCACAAATGTTAAGGGATGGCCTGATTTCATCAGTTATAAAAATTTTCACCCATTATTGCTTTCAGTATTTCCTCTAGGCCATTCCCCACAGCATCTTTTTCTTAGAACTCCAATTAAACATAAGTTGGATCCTCTCACTATGTACTCTCTCTTAACCAATCCATTGTCTGCCTCTTCCTCTCTCCAAACTGCAAGCTCTGTTACATCTTCAACTTTATCTTCCAGTTCACTAATTCTCTCTTCAGCTAGATCTGTTTCCATATTCAATCCCTTCTTGAAATTTTTATTTCAAAGATTACACTTTCCACTTCCTGACATTATATTTGGTTTTTAAAATAAATCTGCCTGTTTCTGCTTGATGATATCTTATTTACTCATACTTTCAACTCCTCCTTTTGTTTCCAAAAATTACTAAATGAATGTATTTTATACTCAATATCCAATATTTCAAATATCTGAAATCATTAGATGTCCGAGTTGACTATGATTTCTAGTGACGCTTGCTCATATCTTGTTTCTGTGTGTCTGCCTGTCGGCCTTTTGGTGTGTCCACATTGGTTGGAATGACCCATGGGAACTCTTTTGAGTCCAGAGAAGACTTTGATTTGCTTCTGTCAAGCGCGCAAGGCCACTAAAAACCTAGGTCCACTTTAAGTCAAGATTTCCAACTTGTAGTTATTGGAGGGGGGGTGAGGATCACACAAATAGTAAAAAATCAGTTTCCAAATCCATGTAAGAGCAGGTCAGTAGCCACAGTTCTTTTTTTTTTTTTTTTAACTTTGTCCTCCACCCAAAGCCAAAAGTGAAACAGAAACTTTTCTTGCTGCTTGATATTATATAAAGTCCTTCTCTCCTAGTCCACCTTTCCTCTGAGAGTGTAACCTCTCTCAAGTCTTGGCTTCACAAGAAATAGTCCTGGATCACCAGCTAACTCACTTCTCTATCCTCAGAGAGCCCAAGGCTTGTCACAGGCACACTACTCCCCTCCTTCCCCCCACCAAAGTTCCAGGTCATCTGAGTCTATGTACCAGGGTATCATCAATGGATGCTTATTCTGGGAGTAAAGTTTTGCAATAGCAGACTATCTACATTGTCACAGAATGTCTTCTCCACAGATTGCTTTTTAGCTGCAAGAGCAAAACCAGCAACTAATTATCCAAACCACACACTTCACTAGATAATCAAAATCAATGTCACTAATGACAGGCAGAAGGGCACTGTGGGTACCTGGATGTCATACCATGAGAAAGAAATGACTTTACTTTTGTAGTATTCTAACCAGGGGTGCATAACCTGAATCTAACAGGAAGGAAACAGGCCAGAACTGAAAAACATTCTATAAAATAACTGGCCTATATTCGTTAAGAAATATCAGTGCTATGCAAGATAGAAATACTAAGGAACTGTTTGAGATTACAGGAGATTAAAGAATATGACTGCTTAATGCAATCTACGATCCTCGGCTGGATCCTACACTTGGGGGTGGGGGTGGGGAGATGCTCTAAAGGGCATTACTGGGACAGCTGAGAAAGCTGGAAACACGGATTATAGAGTAAACAAAAATATTGTTATCAGAGTTAAAAATTTCCTAAATTTTGTAATCACACTGTAGTTAAATAAGATAATATCCTTGTTGTAAGGAAATATATTTGAAACATTAAGGGACAAATGTTACAACCTCAACTGACTCAGAAAAACGAATTTTATATCCACTACACATATGGGGTGGGGGGCGAGAAAGAAGGATAAAGCAAATGTAAACTGACAAAAGTCCTAAAAATTGATGAATCTAAGCAAAGAGCATGTGAGAATCTCTATACTATCCTAGTAAATATCTTATAAATTTTGAAATAATTTCAAAATACAAAGTTAAAAAAGTGGGTGATCCAATTTGAGGCAATGGTAGACGTGGAAAACAGAATAAACAGACATGCAGTGCTTGCATTAGCAAACTATACTGATCTGCGAGGGACCTAAAACTCCAGTTTACCAAGTATTCCTGCTGAGGAACAGGTGAAGAAGTAATACAGAGCTCTGCTCCCATTTAAGATATAGAAAGTTGTAAGAGAACGTCTCGCTCAACCTAATAAGAAAAAGTTAAGAGTATCTATAAAATCGTAACATTTCTTGAGCTAGTCAAAGAGATCTGAGGTCGCGAGGTAACCAAGTGAACTGAATTCTAAAGAGTGACAAGTCCCTCCAAGGAGAGACAAGACATACAGACTGTGCGACCTTTCAAAGAGCACAAGAGAAAAAGCTGGATGCCATAAAATCAGGTAAAAGGGAAACAGCTGAAATTTTCATGAATTCTTATAAAGCCAGTTGTGGCTTAGTGTAACAGATCTCTGGGGTCGGAGGGGGTTGGGGTCCAAACATCACTGCTGTCTGAACTGACTTGCGAGCTCCTTCCAATGAGGATTCTACCAGATGCTCACGAGAAAGACTGGGGGCAGAGAGGGAGACTGGAGAGCCCTTCACCCCCCAATATTGACTTGGGATAAAGTCGTGCCCACTTCCTGGACAATTCTCTCAAATAGTGCTTTTTAATCCACCAGGGGGAAGGGCAAGAAACCCTCCCTGCACCCCAGGATCCAGGCAAAGATCTACCATTTCTGGGGGTGGAGGAGAAGCAAAGACATCACTGGCTGAATTGGGCACTGATACAATATAGAGGTCTGCTATTGCTGGGGAGGAGCGGCCCGTGAGAAATTATATTCCACTCCTGCCACAGAAAGTAGAGTTTGTGTGCCACAGGGGGTGGAAGTGCTGGAATGCTAAGAAAGCCCCCCCCAGGACTAAGGGGACCAAGCAATTCCCTGTGCCAAGCAACCACGTGCCTGGCTCCAAGTAGAAAATTACAGCAATTTACCACTTGGGTAATAATAAAGGTAGGTTAAAAGCAAAAGAACAGGGAAAAAAACTACACAAGCATTATCAAAAGGAGCTGAAGTGGCTATCAGAACAAAAAGTATTACCAGGGATTATGAGGGATGATACATAATGATAAAGAGGCTCATTCAAGTCTAAACAGTCCTAACTGTGTCTATACCTAATAACAGAGCTTTAAAATATAAAAAGAAAGAATCTAAATAAAAGTAATTTAGTCTTTCCTTTTATTCCAACTAGTCATTTCTTTGTCCTTCCTTCATCCTTACTAGTCTAACTTTTATTACTCGTTACTATATGGTAACCAGCTTTGAAAGCTAATGACTAATTTCAATATATGCTGTATTTTCATTGCAGCACTGTTTGTGTTAGCAAAACAAATGTCCTATGACAAGTTGGCAGAGATGTTTATTGCATTAGGGAAGAGGGAGGAGACAATGTTAGAGGAGTTAAGTCCTACCAGAAAGAAGTAGAAGGTCTAAGCCTCCCATATCAAAGTGTGAAGAGAAAAAGAGAGGAAGAAGCAGACAGACAGACATGTCATCACCTCCCCTTCCTGCAACATTCTGAGGGCAGGGATGACGTATCAGTCAGGGACAGACGTATCAGTCAAGAGACAGAAACCACAGCAGCAATCTGTACAGGGAAATTTTGATATAAAGAATTCACTAACAAAAAGTTGTTAACTAGTAAGAGGGCTTTCTGTGTGTTCTTAAGAGTCCCTATGTGTCTATTTGGCATCCATTAACTACAGGGCCAAAGTACCCAGCCAAGCTGCTTACATCAGCCCCGTGATCCAGAGCCTTCACTCCAAACCACATCCTTGTCCAGCTCAAACACACCCAGCTGGTACTTCCCCTGCCCTAAGTCATCCATCCAGGGCCAAGGGGAAGCACACGAGGAAGGAACTAACAACTTAGAAGAGCCTCCCCGCCACTCCAAAGATGAGGCTCAGACCCTGCGCAGAGAGGTCCTGCTCCACTGCAGGAACACACAGCTAGCTGGGGGCAAGGACACCTGCCAGCGGGAGAGAAACAGAGGCCCCTGGACGTGGGCCGTGCGGTGGGGAAACCTGTTGGGAGAGTGTGTGAATGGGTGGAGCCAGTGCCCAGCGTGGCCTCTTGGGTGGTCTGGGAGGGATACTGAGTGTCACTGGACGTAGTCCACGAAAAGCCACGCCCCACTGAAAATCAGCACACCGGAAATGGGGAAGGAAACCCCTCCTCCCTGGATGGCCTTGTGGGGTCCCTTCAACTCTGTCCCTCTCCTGACAAAGCCTAACATGAAGCCAGCTGGCAAAGCAGAAGTGCTTACAGAGTCCAGATCCCATGTCACAAAGCAGGGCAAAGAAAAACAGATTTGGAGATGAAAGGCAATAAATGGGGACCTGGCACAGAGATGGGAGGGGAGGGCAGGCTAGTAGACGGAAGGGAAATAATGGGCTTGTGCCCCACTTGAAACTCGAGAGGGGACCACCTTGCAGGAGGCCACCTCCCATCCCCACACAGGGATGGCCACAGAATAGAAGCGGGGAGTAGCATGGCAGGATGAGACACAGGGAAAGTCTGAATCGAAGCACTCTGAGCTTCCCTTAGTTTCTGTGTGGGAAGAAAGGGACTCCAAAGTTCTTTTCTGCTTCATGGAAAGAAAAACCCAAGTCAAGAGCCATGTCATCTGCCACAGGGTGAATGCATTGAAAAGGCAGACAAGGTTAGTCAGCCAGACCTGATGGAAGCAAAGAATAAAACAGAAACGCAAGGTTGCCAAACACACCTCTGGGGACGTCTGCACAAAGGGCCCAGGGACCAGACAGGACTAGATCAGCAAAGGCAGCGAACAGGGAGCCCGCCCTCGTCACAAGACCTCATTATCCTCAAGCCACTCAGATGCCATTCTTTCCTGGGGAAGGGCAGGGGAGGGAGAGGAGGGAAATGTGGAAGCCTCAGAGCTTACCCAAAAGGTAATTTTTAAACTGAAAGGAAATCAGACCTTGTTAACTGGCTAATTAAAACACTTCTCCCCACTACAAGATGGCAATTTATGAGGAAGACAGATTGGTGGTTTACAGGAAAAAAAAAAAAAAAGATTCTCATATCTCTGCACAGTCAGTTCAGCCGCTCAGTTGTCTGACTCTTTGCGACCCCATGAACCGCAGCATGCCACGCCTCCCTGTCCATCACCAACTCCCAGAGTTCACTCATTGCAGCCATGAAATTAAAAGACGCTTACTCCTTGGAAGAAAAGTTATGACCAACCTAGATAGCATATTCAAAAGCAGAGACATTACTTTGCCGACTAAGGTCCGTCTAGTCAAGGCTATGGTTTTTCCTGTGGTCATGTATGGATGTGAGAGTTGGACTGTGAAGAAGGCTGAGTGCCGAAGAATTGATGCTTTTGAACTGTGGTGTTGGAGAAGACTCTTGAGAGTCCCTTGGACTGCAAGGAGATCCCACCAGTCCATTCTGGAGATCAACCCTGGGATTTCTTTGGAAGGAATGATGCTAAAGCTGAAACTCCAGGACTCTGGCCATCTCATGCGAAGAGTTGACTCACTGGAAAAGACTTTGATGCTGGGAGGGATTGGGGGCAGGAGAAGAAGGGGACGACAGAGGATGAGATGGCTGGATGGCATCACGGACTCGCACAGTAGGTGGTAGTATATAAATCTATGACTCATCTACATTACTATAAGTCTTTAAAAGAGAGGGAAAAACCAAAAAGAACACACTAACTTGTATATACATACAATATTAAACTTCATCACGTCTAAGATGCCACTGTGAGAAACAGTTTTACTTTATGTATCATTAAACCATGGCATTCTAATAGAATTATTATAAGATCCATCCTGATTAGAGTTTTTCTTCTCAATTTTTGATTTTTTAACTACTTTTAAAAACTGGCATACAATTGATATATAAGTTACAGGTGCACAATATTCACAATATCTAAAGGCTATATTCCATTTATAGTTATTATAAAATATGTTATAGAGCTTTTTAAGTGTGAAATAATGGACATTTCACAATTAAAGTAGCTCTGAAAAAACACAGGAGAAACTAGCAAGGTAGATCTTATTTTCTACCAAATGCCTTCCTTTGTTGCATTCATTTTCTTACTGTGTGTACTTAAAAAAACACACACGCACAAACTTCCCTATTACTCATCTTAAATTCTCTCCTTAAAAGACATCCTGGTCACTCTCAATTTGAGGGAAGAACTTAAATTTCTACCCAGACACATTCTAATTCCAACAAAACATGGGTTCCCAATTCACAGCTGTCTAAATTCACATGTAACCTGCTGCCCCACCTCTCTGCATTTTGGCAGGTACCTTTCCGGTGCTTCACTTTACCATCAGAGCACATCTCTGTGAACTGGCCGAGTAAAGGACGCTCTCTCTACTGCAGGTGTGATGGCTGTCCCCACACAGAGGAGACAACCCCAGGCTCCGTCTCATCTCAGCAGTTCTCTGTGGTTCATGTAAAAGGAGGCCAGCAGCTGATTTAATATTCCACATGAGAGTTACACTTTGGGTGTTTATTTTCATCTTCACAGGAGTGAGGACCCTCCTAGGCCATCTGGTTCATCCTTAACTCTTTGGAATGGTTCATCTTTAAAACATTCCTGTGAGTTGGGGAATTTTGCATACGGACCACACGTTGAACACTGCTACTGGATCCATGCTGATTTTCTTATGTGCACCAATGGTGCTGTGTTGGTAGAAGAGAGAGGGTCCTTATTCTTGGCTATCAGGCATCTACAGCCAATCTCCAGGTGGCTGGGTAAAAAGGAGGTGTTTGTATATAAAGAGAGACGGAGAGGGTGTGGCAGTTGTTAATAGCTGATGAATCAAGGGGAGGGATAGACTGGCTGTTCTCTGCACTTATTAATAATTCCAAGTTTTTACTGGTCTGAAAATTTTCATAATAAAAAATTAAGAAAATAAAATAAATGTCCTTGATAAGCACAATCAATCCTTCTTAACATCTTCAGGAAAGGAAATTTCATGACTTTCCATGAAGCCAATACAGCTGCAGCATCTTAATAAGGGGAATCTTGACCACCACTTTAGCAGCCATTAAATACGATTACCGGGGAGGTCTCTGCAGGCACTGTGCTAAGAGCTTTAGCGCATGGCCTCTCCTCATCCTCTCAATAATCCTTTGAGGTGGGTGTGTGGTATCACTATTCCTATCTCACGGGAGTCAGAGCCAAAGCTTTCAAGGGGTAACCCAGTAACTATGAGATCCCACTCCAGTTACGGTAGAGTCAGGATTTCTGGGCAGAGAAACTCTGGGGCCCATACTGTTTATACCGTCTCTTCAAACTTGGATCAGGACTCATTCCTGGTCATGAAATCCACTAGTAAGGCATAGCCCAGCATTTTTCAACTTTTTGAAATAAAATAGAAAAATCACTGTGCAGGATGAAGAGGGTGTGTATTAATTCACAGATTTTCTTCAGACACACAGAGCGAACCGTACTAGAGTATATGTTCCCCACACAGGTTACAAAGTTTGAAAACCACTGTTATTCTATATTGCTGCTGCTTCTTTCATTTCCTGCCCAGAAGCCTCAATGTTTAGGAGACTAGAGAAAAAAAAGCCATGCAGATTTAGAGAGTTAAGAGGGAAAATTCCACTGGGAATTTTCTAATCTCAACATAAGCCAAAATAATATACTTTTAGTACACACTAATAGATAACAATGCAGCTCACAAATTTGCTAATATAAAAGACATTTTCAAGTAGGAATCTGGATAATTCCCTTGATGTTTGTTACAGTGAGATGTTATCTGCTATTCTATTAAAAGATACCAATTTAAAATTCTGGCTGAAATAGTACATATAAATACAGTCAGTTGTTAAATGAAAATACTTCTCCGGTGATTCTTCTCCACTGAAAATCCCATTGCATGTCAACACGACTGAGGTCAAGAATGATGAGTGAAAACTACACTGACAAGTCCAAGGTGAGACGTGTATGTGTCTGCGTCTGTGTTGCTGGCAGTGCAGGACCACGCAAATGAGTGGTAGAGAATTCTATCAACAGCGTCTCCCCAAACCAAGTACCCAACCTTTTTTAAAAGGTTAAATGAGAAAAGTGAAGGGGGGAAAAAAAAATTCCAAATGTGTTGAAGGACTACCATTTAAAGAGGGTTACCTGTGAATTAGTCTTACCAGCACCAAATGAAGTCATAGGAAGAAAGTACTATGTCTTTAAATCCACAGCTATTTTTCATTCCAAGTTTCTGTTTAAGGCCATTACTGCTCCCTTGGGACTGTATTGACTCACTGCATCTTCAGAATGACGCAAGTGAGCTTCTCTGTACAGCTTCAAAACAGACTGTGAATATATCCAGGCAAAGGCTGTCTGGGGAGCCAACAGATCCATCAGGCACCCATTCGCACAACAACTGCTAGGACTGGGCAGGTGACGAGAATGCTCTGCTTCTCATCTTCAATTTCATCACGGTCTGAAAACTTTCTTCAACTGGTAAAAGACCCTGACCACTTTTTCCACATCTTTTCTTAGCTTGCCTGTCCTCTTCGGGACCTCACATCCACCTTCTCTGCCCATCTGGGGTCCAGTCTACTTTCTTGGACTTACTTGGTTATGTAGTAAGAGGAGAATGAAAACGAGAAATCCAGGGCAAATTTCTCCAGTGCTGGGTCTCTTACACATCTCCAGTTCCCTCCTCTAATCTTTTTTTTTATGACTCAATGGACATGAGTTTGAGCAAACTCTGGGAGATGGTGAAGGACAGGGAAGCCTGGTATGCTGCGGTCACGGGGTCGCAAAGAGACGGACGTGACTGAGTGACTGAACGACAACAACATTCCAATATACTATAATTTCAAGGTACTTAATAAAAATTTTTCCAAGCCCAATGCCTATCTGCTTTCTAAGTTTCCTATCTGTAATCTCCATACCCTTGAAATTGAGTCAGGGATTATGGCCCCTGAGATGAATAGCTAAATTCCTGACTCAGTCCTACAACTCATAGGTCTACATGAATAGAACCCCCGATTTTCTAGATTTCAGAGCATTTGTCCTATTCCAACTCACAGCAAAGACCCCGGAGAACTGGCACCTAGTAGTAAAACAGGGGCTGTTAAGGAATCCTCTGACAACCTCACCTCCAACCACTAAGTACACCACTGTGAGCAAGGAGTCTGGGATACCGACTGAGTGCCCCCCTAAAAAACTATCAAAGAAAAAAGGAAGAGGCTGCTATGCACCCTTAGTTTCTTCCTTTCCTGGTAGCTCCGTGCCTCAAAGGAGAACAATGAATATATTCTCATATTCCAAATATCCTAATATTAGACTAGCTCTCTAAGAGTCCTAAGATAACCTAAACAGAACAGGTCCTCTCTTCCTTCAACAGCTGTTAAGACCACAGCTCTGGAATCAGTCCTGTATTCAAATCCTGGCTCAGCCTTTGCTTTGTGATGGCAAACAACTTCCTTAGATTTTTCTGCCTCAGGCAGCTCACCTATAAAGATGAGAATAGTAACTGCCTACGTCATTGGATTTTGGCAATTTAAATGGAATAATACACAGTACTTAGCTTAGTGCCTAGCTTTGTGTTTAACAAATACTAGCTACTGCATGCTTGCTGCTGCTAAGTCACCTCAGTCATATCCGACTCTGTGTGACCCCATAGACGGCAGCCCACCAGGCCTCCCCGTCCCTGGGATTCTCCAGGCAAGAACACTGGAGTGGGTTGCCATTTCCTTCTCCANAAATAGATAAAATAGAAGAAGTCTGTAGAGAGGGATGGGGCAGGCTGCTGCTGCTGCTAAGCTGCTAAGTCACTTCAGTCGTGTCCGACTCTGTGTGACCCCATAGACGGCAGCCCACCAGGCCTCCCCGTCCCTGGGATTCTCCAGGCAAGAACACTGGAGTGGGTTGCCATTTCCTTCTCCAATGCATGAAAGAAAAAAGTGAAAGTGAAGTCACTCAGTCTATCCGACTGTTAGCGACCCCATGGACTGCAGCCCACCAGGCTACTCTGTCCATTGGATTTTCCAGGCAAGAGTACTGGGGTGGGGTGCCATTGCCTTCCCCGCAGGCAGACTGCAGGAAATAAAAAACGAATTAACCAGGTGAAAGTAGTTTCTAAGCTGTAAATTCTAAGAAGGCAGCAGGAATTCATATCATTGTTCGCAGCATCTCAAAAAGCACTGTCATCATTGTTGACTATGATCTCCGGTGACAGGGGACTCTCAGGGGTGGGGTCCAGGCCCTGTCTCATCCTCCTGTACTGAATTCCACCATCAAGTGATGATGCTACCAAGCCTGGCTGGACCAAGAGAATGAGCACGAGGCTAAGTTAGGACCAGGCAGGGTTCAAACTCCAGTGCCACTCCTCGGAGGCTCCAGCCTGGCCACATCTTTGAGGGCTCCACCCTCCCAAGGAGAGACAGATTCACTTCTACTCCCAACAACATGACAGAAAGGTGAGGTTGGCTTATCCAGCTGCGGGGCCCTGAAGCTTCTCTCACCTGGTCTGTGGATGATCCAGAAGGTGGGGGAGGAGGCGGTCCCTGCCGAGCTCTCGTGAGAGGACCCTGCCCAACCCATGCATATATGAGCATCATCCACAGACAATAAATGAACCTGGTCCCAGCTAGGGGTGACACACTCAGGGTGGGAGGCCGGAGTGCTTAGTGATGTTTTTAGTTGTTACTGTTCATTGCAGTAAGATTCACATAACATAAAATTGACCATATTAACCATTTAAAGTATACAGTTCAGTGGCATTAAGTACATTCACATCACCACCATCCATCTCCAGACCTTCATCTTCCCATGCTGAATCTCTGTCCCCATTAAACACTGACTCCCCACTGCCCCTTCCCGAGCCCCAGACATCCACTATTCTACTGTGTCTCTAAGAATTTGGCTACCCTAGGACCCTCGTACAAGGAGAATCATAGGGTATTTGTCCTCTTGGGTCTGGCTTATTTCATTTAGCATAATGCCTTTAAGGTTCATCTACATGGTAGCATATGTTAGAGTTTCCTTCACTTTTAAGACTGAATAATATTCTGTTGTGTGGACACACTGTATTTTGCTTATCCATTCATCCACTGAGGGACCCTCGGGTTGCTTCTACCTTTTGGCTGTTCTGAATAATGCTGCCCTGAACATGGGTGAGCACATATCAGACTGTGCTTACTTTGGCAGACTTTGGCTGTTCTCATAAGGGCCCTTTCTCTCAGAATTCAAAGTACTTGTTTTAAAATCAGCATAGTGAACACAGTGGAGCTCTTTCTCAGCCCTGGCAAATGCTAAGACTGTCTGACCTAATCTGCCCAGGAGGGCATTTCTATGCTCACCCCCATTTTTCTTAATATTCATTTATTTATTTGGCTGCGCGAGGTTTTAGTTGCAGCACACAGGGTCTTGGATTTTCACTTTGGGAAGTGCGATCTCTTGTTGCGGCATTCAAACTCTTAGTTCCTGCATGTGGGATCTAGTTCCCTGGCCAGGAATCAAACCTGGTCCCGCTGCATTCGCAGTGCGGAGTCACAGCCACCGAACCACCAGGCTTCACCAGTCACTCAATCATATGTGCCCCCATTCTACATCTGAGGAAACTGAGGCACAAAGAAGCTAAGAAACTCATCCAAGGTCACATATGAAGTACCCACTGGGGAAGGCTTGGATCAGGACAGTCTGATGAGGCCACGTCCTAAAGCATTCTACTCAACACTTTTAGTGTCCCCATGAAAAACAGAGGGGTCAGCATAACTGTTGTTCTGCAGAAAAACTTAAGTCACAGACAACTTAAGTAGCTCTGAAGGCCACACAGCCTTACCTCTGATTCTGCTTCTGCGTCCTGGAAATCCACAGTACCGTTATTTCTGACATCCCCCCTCCCCCTTGCCTCTTTAGACACAGCATTTCTAGGACTTTACTTTTTTTTTGAATCCAGCCTCAGTCAGCCATCCCACAGCTCGATAGAGGCATCGTGACATCATAATCCACAAGAGGCAAGCCATTTGCTGAAACCTGAATGAATCAGACAAGAGAAAGGTTAGGCGGCCAGGGGGAGCTAAAAGCCCCTAAAAGTTTAAAGAGGTTCTGCCAAATGGGTGATTCGCTCCCGCTGAGATTAGTTTTAATCAATTATTAAGCAACAGTTTAATATTTTAAGAGTTTGCTCAATCACAGAGAAATGAATAGATTTCATGACTTTCTTCTCCTGTACCTTCCAAAATTTAAAAAAAAAAAAAAAAAGGCAAAACAAGTGTAGACACAGTGGCATGGATTTTTAAAAAAACTATTTCTATTGAAATAATTGGATTTTTTTAACTTCTTTTTATCCCTCACAAAGCTCCACCCAACATGAGCCCAGGTGGTGCTGAGTTCTGATTGCCCCACATTCCAGCATGTTATGTTCAAGGGAAATCTGTCCTAACGTGCCCTGGCTCACTGACAGTGGAGGGGCAGCCCCTTTTCTCAAGGTCTCCAGGTGGGCCACGTGGGAGAGCCTAGCATCAGGTCCTTGAGCTCTGTCCGTCCTCTGCAGATCTGAGTTACTCCATCCCTCCTTGCTCCCCAAGCCCTGCCTTTCCAGCCAATAATCGAAGAACTGGGAAGAAAAGGATAGAAAGCAACAGGAGTAGAGAAGAATTAAAGGACATTACCAGCTATATGATTAACTCTGGAGTAATATTTATTCTGTGGTCAATTCCCCTTGGAAATCTTTGATATAAGGTGGCTTTTTGAATATGAATCCCCTTTGATATAAGATAGCTTTTCCCAGTCATGCATATATTTATAAACCCATCCACCATCCACGCACACATACCCTCATCCATCTACCCATCCACACATTTATCCATCCACCCACCCATCTATCCATCCACTCATCCATGCATCCATCCATTCATCCTCCACCCATCCATCCACACACCTCTCCATCTATCTATGTATCCATCTCTCCAACCATCCACCTGTCTATGTACCCACCCATCTTTCCATCCATCCATCCATTAAACCAGTCAATCCTAAAGGAAATCAACCCTGAATATTCTTTGGAAGGACTGATGCTGAAGCTGAAGTTCCAATACTGTGGCCACTTGATGCAAAGAGTCAACTCATTAGAAAAGACCTGGATGCTGGGAAAGATTGAAGACAGGAGGAGAAGGGAACAACAGAGGACAAGATGGTTGGATGGCATCACCGACTTGATGGACGTGAGTTTGAGCAAACTCCAGGAGATGGTGAAGGACAGGGAAGCCTGGTGTGCTGCAGTCCATGCAAACAGTCGGACATGACTGAGTAAGTGAACAATGATAACAAACCATCTAACCACTCATTTATCCATTCATCCACCCATCCAACCATCCACCGCTCAGTCACCCGCCATTCATCCAGCCATCCACCTATTCATCAATCCACCCATCCGTCTACCCGTTCATCAGGGTGCTAAGTGCTAAACCAAAATCTCCTCAAAGCAACCTGGGCATGAGGGAGAGAGGTCCATTCTCAGGGCAGGGAGGCCTCCCAGGGAAGGGCTTCTGCTCTCAATCCAAGTAAATCAGATGGGGTTAAGGAGCTGCCAGTCCAGGGAGAGAGACCAACACTGAGACATGGGCCCCAAACCCGTTTGGTTCATCTGAGCCAGCTCCAGCATATTCTGCCCCTTCAATATCCAGTCTCCTGCCCTGCTGAATAAGGATGTCAACCATTCTCTAGGGGCCTGCAGAGTAGGGGTTACTTTGAAGTGGTCTGCATGCGGGGCTGCTGCTGCTGCTGCTAAGTCACTTCAGTCATGTCCGACTCTGTGCAACCCCATAGATGGCAGCCCACCAGGCTCCCCTGTCCCTGGGATTCTCCAGGCGAGAACACTGGAGTGGGTTGCCATTTCCTTCTCCAATGCATGAAAGTGAAAAGTGAAAGTGAGGTCGCTCAGTCATGTCCGAGCAGGGCAGACCCCAGCATTTCCTGCCAGCCCCTGTCTCCCATGGGAAGCTCATGGGGGGAGGAGGCAGTCAAGATTGGAACCTGTTTC
Source organism: Oreotragus oreotragus (assembly GCA_006410675.1). Classification (NCBI taxonomy): domain Eukaryota; kingdom Metazoa; phylum Chordata; class Mammalia; order Artiodactyla; family Bovidae; genus Oreotragus; species Oreotragus oreotragus. The sequence goes on from SJYX01014146.1 coordinate 51,460, forward strand.
AGCAGATTATTCAGATCCATTCCCTGTATCTAGATCATGCTGTGTCCTAATTAATGCAGACCTTCAAGGTTGTACTGCATTTGCAAAGTTTTCTGAAATGGGCCAGTGCTTTAAACTACTTCGTCCTCCCCACCTGGAATTTTCTCTTTCTCCCTGAGGCTTGCCCCCAGAAGCCCCCCAGCTTCTGCTCACCGAGGGGAGTCCTTCTGTACAGCTGGAACATGAGAACTTGCTTTTGACTTTTCTGAACTTCGAGCCTCACTAACCAGGGGCGTCAGATAACTGATTTGCCCCCATAAAATTCATAAGTGATTAGCCCATCCAAGAATTCCCAGGCTGCTCCCGGCCGGACGTTCTGTCCTTACTGGTGTGGGTTATTTTCAGTGGACGTTACCAAAGAGGGGGTGGATCGCAGTCAGCAGCCATGGCTCTAGGGATGCTGGGCCCTGCCAAGGCCAAGCCTTGCCTATAGTCTTTGGGTTCGATACCAGGGTTTGCTTTAACTCTTCAGACAGGGGATCTGTATATCCTAAAGACAGTATGTAAAATATTTATTAAGAAGAGTATCTATTTTTAACTAGGGGTGATTTCAGTTCTATTATTCATCCAGCCTCGGAGGGCAGGCTTCATGCTTGGCAGCTTGCAGGAGCTGGGGGACCAGGCAGAGGCTAATCTGAAATCAGAGGAGGGAAGTCTGGGGGAGGGCAATGGGGGAATTCCAGGGGGTGGAGGTGGGGGCAGCTGATGTCGCCTGCCTGATTTCAGTCAAACCTCCCCGTTTAGGGAACTGTTTGCAGGAGCTAGTGAAAGCTTTGGCCCCGTTTTGAACCCAAAGCCATCTGCACTCACAGCCAACTCTTTCAAGGCTCCCTCTTACCGGGGTTTGGCCCCATAGGAATCGAGGAACATGCCCCCTCAGTGTGCAGAGCCGGGTAAACATCCCCATTAGAGACAGGTGCCTGCTTTCCTGGCAGCCCCATGCCGATGAGTCTCGAAAAACAAGCGGCAGCCTGCCAGAACACAGACCAGGGTGTGCTTGGCAACTCATGGGGCTGGTGAGTGTGCCAGGGTGGTGATCCACTGCAGGATGAGCTTTGCTGGCCCTCCATTCCCCCAAATCTCCCCAGAGCTGCTGAACGTCTGGAGCAGGGGTGACGCGCAGGGGCTGGGGGTGGGTCACCGAGCCGGAATCCTGAGTCCACTAGGACCAACTCTTGACCCTGGGCCAGTCCCTTTGTCATTCAGAGCCTCAGTGCTCTCATCTGTGAATGGGGAACCCAGGAACATTCCCCCCAGAGGTGTCCTAGTTGCAGAAGGCGCTCGCATCTGTGCTACCCCAGCACCACTGCAGACGGTCAGTGTCTGGTAGTGGACACACGGTCCCTGGGGGCGCAGGGCTCTCACTGGGATGTCAAGACCTCCATTCTGTGGGTGAGGAAGTAATGACAGAGGAAGAGAAATGGAGACAGATGCCAGGCCTTGTGCCCGACACAGGTTATTTCAGTTGAGCCTGTGCACTTTGCATTATTGATGCCACTTCCAGGTGAGGAACTGGTCCCCAACCCTTCCGTCCTTCCTCACACACATGGGGAACCCAGTGTCAGAGAAGAGGCCCCAAATGGGGTGATGCTCAGGCCATCACCTCCTGCTCAGCTGTCCCGCATGCAGACCCAGAGCCTCACTTGTCTCATTCCCAGAGGTGGGCCCAGAGTGGGGTGCCCGTGAGAAGCACAGGCCGTGACAGACACCCCAAATCCCTGCTGCAGCCTGACTTTGCCCAGTGGAATCAGAGGGGAGGATGACAGCCAGACAGGGGAAGGCACAATGCCTGGGGTTTAAAGAACGTCAGGGGCGAACGCAGAGGGACAGAGGAAGGCAGGAACCGGGACAACTAGGTCAGTGCCAGAGGGCCCCATGTAAAACCCAATTACCACTCCTGCTATGAAGGGACCGCTGGGAAGGTCACTAGGTCAGAGCGGTTCTGGCCTCGGCTCACTCAGCTCACCTTGGCCGGCATCCTGACACAGATCCCCAGACAGGTCACTGTGGCCACTCAGGGCCCCAACTCCTCAGCAGAGAGTGGGGGGCGGAGGGAGAAAGACACAGAACCCCAGCCTACTGCTTCCCTGGAGGGTTGGTGGGGGGGACACCTGCCCTCTCCTGGGGGCCTCCTCAGCTGCCCTGCACCCTGCTCTGCCCCGTTCTGCCCCTTGCCCTCTTCCGCTCTTGCTCCTGTGGAGCTCTCAGCTGGAGTGAACCCACAGATGCCAGGACGTCACCCAGCTCAGGCTGGCCTTGCTCTCCAGCCTGCATCCTGGGATGGTCCCCCGGCACCCTAGTGACTACCTCACCTTCTCCCTCCCGTGTCCCACCTTCTGCTCCCTTCCAGCTTTGCAGCCCCGAATCCTCCCACCCCGCTCCCAGGCTCCCTAGCCCCAGGAAATACCCAGGGAACTGGCATAGATTCAGGGCCCCTCGGTCACATCCAGAAAGCCTTGACAACTGTCCATAGAGTGTGAATTATTTCTCATGGGCATCCAGGGTTTTTTTTAAAGTGTTATTAAGCATAAAATTAATAAATGAAGATGTGCCATCACCATTTTTAAAGAAAAGAAGACAGAAGCCTGGGTTGGGTCGGGGTGGAAGCCCTCAACGGTCAAACAAAAACTGAGAAGTAGTCTAGGTACCCTCTGAGCCCCCTCTGAGCCCTCTCTGACCCAAGCCTGTTGGGTTTGATTAATTCAGTTTGGTTCTGGGCCCCCAGTCACCCCACCCCCACCCCTCACGGTG
>SJYX01014146.1:66184-128322 GCA_006410675.1 Oreotragus oreotragus
TCATGATCTGAGCCACAGTCAGCTCCTGGTCTTGTTTTTGTTGACTGTATAGAGCTTCTCCATCTTTGGCTGCATAGAATATAATCGATCTGATTTCGGTGTTGATCATCTGGTGATGTGGGGAAGGCAATGGCACCCCACCCCAGTACTCTTGCCTGGAAAATCCAATGGACGGAGTAGCCTGGTGGGCTACAGTCCATGGGGTCGCTAACAGTCGGACAGACTGAGCGACTTCACTTTCACTTTTCTCTTTCATGCATTGGAGAAGGAAATGGCAACCCACTCCAGTATTCTTGCCTGGAGAATCCCAGGGATGAGGGAGCCTGGTGGGCTGCCGTCTATGGAGTCACACAGAGTCGGACACGACTGAAGTGACTTAGCAGCAGCAGCAGCATCTGGTGATGTCCATGTGTAGAGTCTGCTCTTGTGTTGTTGGAAGAGGGTGTTTGCTATGACCAGTGCATTTTCTTGGCAAAACTCTATTAGTCTTTGCCATATGATCCAGCAATTCCACTCCTCGGCATGTACCTGGAGAAAAATCTAATTTGAATTAAAAACATTCCCCTCAATGTTCACACCAGCACTGTTTACATCAACCAAGCCATGGAAGCAACCTAAATGCTTATCAGTAGATACATGGATAAAGAAAATGTGGTATATACATATACAATGAACTACTACTCAGCCATAATAAGAAGGAAATAATGCCATTCACAGCAACACAGATGGACCTAGAGATTAACATACTAAGTGAAATAAGTCAGAGAAAGACAAGATACATGATATATCACCTACATGTGAAATCTAAATCAATGATACAAATGAACTTATTTACAAAACAGAAATTGACTCACAAACACAGAAAACAAACTCATGGATCCCAAAGGGGAAAGGGTGGGGGAGGGACAAATTAGGAGGTTGGGATTAACAGACACGCACTAGTCTATATAAAACAAATAAGCAACAAGGACCTACTGTACAGCACACAGAACTCTATCCAATATTCGTAACAACATATATGTTGTATATATGTTATATATACAATTGAATCACTTTGCTATACACTTGAAACTAACACAACACTGGAAATCAACTCGATTTCAATTTTTAAAGAATTGTCACCTGCTCTAAACCATTCTGTGACTCCCCATGCCCCAGTGCAATCTCAGCCTTTTAGTGCATCCAACAAAGAAGGCCCTGCTGCACTCCATGTCCGCCCCTGCCAGCATCCCATGCTCTGATCTTGCCATCTCCAAACATCTTGCATGTGCTGCCTCTCCTCACCAAGAATACTTCTTTGCCAGGACAACTTTCACTCCTGCTTCAGAGCTCAGCTTAATCGATACTCTCTTGGGAAGGCCCTCCTCGATCCCCTGCCTGGGTGGGGGCCCTGCTGGGTGCTCCCCAGATGCACCTGGGTCAGCAGGGCTCTCCTATAGGCAGAGTCTGAGGCTGGTAGGTGGTTTCTCTGGGAAGTGGGGGCAGGAGTGTGGGGAGGAGTGATAGAGTTGGCCACTGTTGTGAGCACCAGGTGCCCAGTCCTGGGGGAACTCCTGAGAGGCTTATGAACCACCCAAGACCATCCCCCAGGGGTAGGAGAAGGGTCTTATCATTGACTCTTTAGTGAGGTGCAGTGTGGCTCATTCCCCACTTACCACGTGTATATGAGAATGTGCAGAGCAGAAAGGAGCCCCAGGGCCACAAGGAGGTGAAGGCCTCCTGGCTGCCCGGAGGGGCTGGTGGTGGGGAACAGGGAGCTGGCGGCAGCCTGTGCAGCCCTGACACCAAGCAGTGGCCGCCATGAGACTTAAGACCCAAGAGGTGAAAGGTATGCTCCCAGCTGTACTTCCTCACTCTGCAAGAATCTGTTAGGTCAGTCTAGGCACAGGTTCAATCCCTGGTCGAGAAACTAAGATCCGACATCTTGCATGATGCAGCCAAAGGCGGGGAAAAAAAGACACTGCCTTTGCACCCCACTAGAGATGGATGGGGTGACCAGGAGGGGACAGAAAGCGTGCCACACAATCCTCCCTGGGAGGTTGCCCCCGCCTTGGAGCCTCAGGGACAATCATGACTAAGGCCCAGCTTTGACTGGCTCAGGGGACCAGGGCACCTGCTGGGGTCACTGTCAGCTGATGCAGCTGGTCTTCAGTGGGGGTGGGGTGGAAGGGTGAGGCCAGTTCTGACCAGTTCTGCTGTAGCTCTGCGTCCCAGAGCACTGGGCTGTCCCTATGCACAGCAGAAAATGGAACAGGAAATGGAAATCTTCCCAGGAAAGAGGCTTTGCAACCCCAAGACAATCCAACAGGAGGATGCCATCCCTTCATTCTTTTGTTTTCTTCCCACTCCATGACAGTTTAAGATTTCTCCTCTCTGACCCAACCTCACCTCTCTGTCTCTTATACACACACACACACACACACACACACACAAAACATGTATTTGAGGAGGGCTTTTCTCACAGGAGCTACTGTTTCATTCCCAGGACATGCCCATATGCCACAGGATCTGAGAGGTTTGGAAACTGACTCTGACTTAGCATCAAGGGGGAAAAAAAGTGGTGGGCTGAATGGCCCCAACTGAAAAACAGCTCTGCTTCTTGCACATAATGTCAGCTGCCCTCCTGGCTTGGAGACCCTCCTCGGACTGGCCCAGTGCTGCCAAAAGAACAAGGACATCACTGTTAATAATGATACCACCACTGATCACATGTTCACTTCACTGGGTGCCTCCGCTGTGCCACTTAATGTCACCCTCACATCCACCCAGAGTCTTGCAGCTGGTGGCCAAGGCTGTGACCCTGGAACTTGCATGCTGAGCCTCTTTCCCTCCCAGTGTGCCACATCCTGCCTCAGAGGGTGCCCACCACCTCTTTTTGATATTGCCTTCCCTGGTGGCTCAGATAGTAAAGAATCTGCCTGCAATGTGGGGGACCCGGGTTCCATCACCGGATTGGGAAGATTCCCTGGAGAAGGAGATGGCAACCCACTCCAGTACGCGTGTCTGGAGAATTTCATGGCTGGCTACAGTCCATGGTTTTGCAGAGTCGGACACAGCTGAGCAACTAACACTAAGCCATTAATTCATGGTGAGGGGTTGACCAGAGAGACACAGGTTTGTGCTTTGGCCCAGCCAGACATCATCCTACGGGGATCTTAATACAGCTGCTGGTAGCAGATGCCAATGTTTTAAGAAAAGTCCACGAAAGTGAAACTTAAAACCAAGAAATCAACTTAAAAAAAAAAATTAGCTGGAAAGCTCTTGCATCTCTCTTTCTGGGAGAGTTCCTGGCAGCACACATAAATACCAGAAGACTGACTGTTCACTGAATGAATGAATGGATGGATGGATGGATGGAAACAGAAGGCCAGGTCTTACACTACTAGAATTAGCTGTGCTGCTTAAGCCAAGACACTAAAGTGTAAGCCTGGTCTGTAAAATGGGGGAAACAAAATATGACAGCCCATGGGGCCGCTCCCTCCACAATCAACAAGGGAGCGAAGGGACTGGTTCGTGGTGTGTCCTCTGGTGCTCTGGGAGCCCCCAGGGATCCTTGGGACTTCTCCAGTGCCTGGCAGCCGGCAGCCTCTGTTCAGTGAGCCTTGTCCGTGGTGGCTCAGTCCCCAGAAGAGGAGGCTCACGAGGGAGGAGCCCATGCCCTCCCCTCCCAGGCGTGAGTGGTGGCATCAGGCACAGACCTTGTAATAACTGTAATCCCTTGCTGGTACATACCATTTTCATTCCGAAACACTTACACGCCTCAACTCATTTTATATTTCATATGCCCTCTCCTGGCGTTTGGCAGATGGTAAAATTGATGTGGAAGGACAGCGGGCTGCGGCCCCAGCACCCATCACACCAGCCAGATGCCAATAGCTGGAGGGAGCCAACCAGGGGGATACAAATGGGATTCTCGGGTGGGGTCTCCAGGGCTGCTCCAGACCTGGCTTTCGAATTTACTAGTTCCATTGTCAGGAAGGCAGGGAGGACAGTGCGGCGAGGCACTTTTATGTCTGAGGGCAACATGGCTGGGAGTGCCAGGACCTGCTGCCTGTGCCGTCACCCAGAAGTCATAACGCACCTCTCGAGCAGTGGGATCCCAGGCGTGGTGCTCTCCTCCATCCTCTCCCTGGGTGACCTCTCCACTGGCTGGCTGCTACTCCACTGTCCTGAAGATGCTCTTGGGGCCCTGACCTCCTGCCTGACCTGCAGCCCCTGTTGGTTCAGGACCAGTCTCCTCGAGGGACGATATGGAGAGTCTACTAAGTACTGGGTTTGGGCTTCCCTGGTGACTCAGTGGCAGAGAATTCACCTGACAACGCAGGAGATGCCTGTTCAATTCCTGGGTCGGGAAGATTCCCCTGGAGAAGGAGATGGCAACCCACTCCAGTATTCTTGCCTGGGAAGACCCACGGACAGAGGAGCCTGGCGGGCTACAGCCCATGGGGTTGCAGAGAGTCGGACCCCAGTTAGCAACTAAACAACAACGCCTGGTGCCCATTGTTTTAATTTCCTCCTGACTGTCAAATAACCACAGCAATGCGACAGGTCCCAACCTGAACTCACAGTCTCTCCCTCCCTCCAGATCGTCCCTTCTCAGCAGATAGCACCAGAGTCAGGAAGCTTCCCAGGTTCCTCCCTCTGCTTGGTCCTCACACCCAAGTCATCCCCAAGTCCTGACGATTTCATCTCCTCAAATATTCTCAAGTCCCTCTCTCCCTGCTGGTTCCTGCCACAACCTCCTTCCCCAACCCCGTCACCCAGCAGCAGCCTCTTGGACAGTGTCCCCTCAAGTCTGCCCTCCCAGGCAAGATTTCCAGGCAGAACCTCCTACATACACTTGGCACTGCAGCCAGGCCTCCTTGCAGACAGGATGGAATGGAAGGACGAAACTGTGGCTCCTACAAGCTTGCCAGCCCTCTCGCACGCAATGCCTCTTCCCGCCCAGCTCGGCAGCTTACTCTTCAAAGATGGAAGACATGCCCTCCCTCCAAGCACACTCTATATACCCGACCCACCCTTATTCATGCCAGCTTCCTCCCTCGACACTCACCCCTCAAGACTCTGCTCTGTTATCACCTCCTAAGGGGGTCCCCCTGACTGCTCGATGCCCCCACCCACCCACCTGCCCTGGCCCGGGGCACTCACCTGCCACCCCACCCTGGAGAGGCATGTTACCCCATCTGCCCACCAGGCTGAGCGCCCTCAGGATGGAGAGACTGTTGTGTTCATCCCTGGCTCCAGCACCTGGCCTGCCCCTCAATAGATGCTCTGGAAATATTTGCTGAACTGAGAGCAAACTTAATGAATATTTACTAAGCGCCCATAGTTCTTCCTGGTGCCAGAAGCCCCTGCTTGGAGAAAAGTGAGATGAGCTTTCCCTGAGATGGAAAGGTAAGTTTGTGCCTCTAAATTTCTGTTTACAGGGGTAGCAAGTCATCAGTTCAAGAGTACCTGTTCCTCACCCTGATCCCAGTACTGGACTTGGTCCAGAGGAGGGCAGACCATCCAGGGCTCTCTTCCAGTCAGATGGGGCTGGCAGCTGCCCAGGCTGGCTCAGAGAAAGGGGGCTGTCAGGTGGGAAATACCCCTGGGCACAGGGAGTCTGGAGGCCTGGGGTGGGGGGCCCCTGCTGTCTGCTAATGACCACAGCCCACGACTGTTAGTCCCCATTTGGCTGCTCCAGGGTGAGCTGCAGTCACACAGTGGACATGAACTTGAACAGTGGGGAAGCAGGGGTGGCTGCGCCTCCAAGGGTAGCAGGAGAGAACTTCCTCAGCCTGGGACCTGGCCTGATCCACCGCCACCACGAGGTACGGGCAGGGTAGGCCTTGTGTCTTCTTTGGGCTCCTTCCTGCCACTCAGTCCTGCCAGTCTGAGAGCTCTTCCTTGTGAGGGAGGGGAGGTGGGTAGGGGGTGGGCCACAAAGCTGGGTGGGAGTGTGAAGGCCAGGACTTGCCCCTCAGCTCTGCCTTCAGTGCATGTTTGGGAGACCCTGGACTTTCCTTTGTTTCCTTATCTGCCAACTGAGGACATAGCCCAGCCATGCCCTAGGTAGGCAAATGAATGGACATGGACGGAGGGCTTTGGGAAGGACAATTCCTTGCTTGTAAAATAAGGCTATTGCCGCGGGGGTGTCTGAGAAGAGGGCAGAGGGGACTGCCCTGACAGCCCCTCCCCCAGCAAAGCTGGGCAGCAAAGACCTGTCCCCGTCACACCAGAAGGGGTGGATGGGAGTCAGAAGTGCCACTCCAGGCTGGGGGCAGAGGCCCATGGGGCTTGCTGCTACCAGAGTGGCCACACCCCCACCCCTCTGGTTCCAGGGACTTCTCACATGGGAGTCACATGGCCTGACTCTGTCATGAGGCCTGGGCTGCCAGAGGTCCTTGCTGAGCGCCCATAGTTCTGCATCTCCACTCCAGGGACAGCCCATGGGTGCTGCCCCACAAATAACCACACATAGAGAGGTGTATACACTCTTCCTGCAGGACCCACAGTGAACACCCTGCCAGAACAGCTCCCAGACCGAGACGCAGCTCATCACCAGCACTGACGCCAACGCAGAAGCAAAACCAAAAATCAACTCAGGAGCGTGACACGCGTCCCCACACTTTAAAACAGCAGCCATGGGACTTCCCTGATGGTCCAGCCACTCACTCTGTGCTCCCAGTGCAGGGGACTTGGGTTCAGTCCCTGGTCTCGGGGAGCTGGATCTTGCATGCTGCAACTGAAGATACCACATACCACAACTAAGACCCAGTGCAGACAAATACATACATAAATAAATATTAAAACAAACAAAACCCAGCAGCCGCTTACATTATCAGTGTCCTCCCATCCTAGATGAGATGGCAGCTGACCCAGGAGGGCCCACAGCAAGTCCTCTGCAGCAAACTGGGCCTGACTCTGGTCTGAGGGGCCCACCTGGATCAGTGAGGACACTGGCCTTCTTCTCTTCTCAGATGGGGTCCCTGGGCCTTGCCTGGTTCTCCCCCTCTACTCCCCATCCTTCTCCCTGCTGCTGCTGCTGCTAAGTCACTTCAGTCGTGTCCAACTCTGTGTGACCCCATAGACGGCAGCCCACCAGGCTCCCCCGTCCCTGGGATTCTCCAGGCAAGAACACTGGAGTGGGCTGCCATTTCTTTCTCCAATGCATGAAAGTGAAAGTGAAAGGGAAGTCACTCAGTCATGTCCGACTCTTCGCGACCCCATGGACTGCAGCCTACCAGGCTCCGCCGTCCATGGGACTCTCCAGGCAAGAGTACAGGAGTGGGGTGCCATTGCCTTCTCCCTGCAGAGGTAGCTATTTCAAAAAGCAGGTGGACCCTTATATACCTTGTGCTGGATGGGCTCAGAGTTGAGTGGTGGATGAGCCCTGGTCCAGGTCCATCATCCTCCCAGCTCTTCCCAGTGCCCTGCCAGCGCCTGCTCAGCAACCCCCATTACCCACCATGAGGGGAGCTCTTTCCAGCCCTAGACCAGCTCACAGCCTTGGCCCTTGAAAAGAACAGGGCTAGGAGACACCACAGGATGAGTGAGGGTCTTGGGCACAGCACCAGGCTTGAGCACCCTCCCTGGGTGGGCTCCAGCCATCCACTGAATAGAGACCCTCGACAGCACTGACATCCTCAGAATAAGCTCCCGGCCCACCTGTTTAGCCCTCCTATGCCTGTCTGCCTTTACTGCGCTGGCCACAGCCAGGGAGCCTCGGGTCACACTTCCCCACCTGCCCCTTTACTTTCCCTACACCAAGGTACCTGCTCCTCCCAACCCCCCAGTTTAACCTCTGAAGGCCTCTCCCTCATCTTCCACCAGTAATGTGCCCAGCAGACTGGCTCCAGCTGACTGCTACACTTTCAGGAATTTGCAAGCTGATGGTTAAACACAGTCATCATTAAAATGTAAATTATACAAACTCACAATTATAGAAATTACATTAAGAACAAAGGTAATAGGTAGTCAGAACTCATCACTTTCTCATTATTTCTACTACACTTTACTATTGTCTATGCTTTTTTAGCTTATTCATATCTATTGTGTCTGTGAGGTGGGAAAACCCCATCATTGTGTGATCCTGCACATCTCTTCCCAACTCCACTGCAAGCGGGTACAGCACATCCTCCCCTACACCCCACCCCCATCCCCACCACTGCTGCAGTCCTGGGGTATGCGATGCAGGGTGGGGAAAATTGGATGTACACATTTGAGGGTGCCCCTTCATCCCGCACCTCCAGACCAGGTAGCTAGGCAACTAGAGGGTCCTTCCCCAAGAGTTTTAGGCAAGGCAGTCATTCATTTTCTAGTCCCCAATTGCCAGATACCTCCCCAACTCTAGGGAGGGAGTGCTGTGTGCTTGGTTGCTTCAGTGGTGCAGGACTCTTTGCGACCAGGCTCCTCTGTCCATGGAATTTTCCAGGCAAGATTATTGGAGTGGGGTGTCATTTCCTACTCCAGGGGATCTTCCCTACCCAGGGATCAAACCCACGTCTCTCGTGTCTCTTGTGTCTCTTGCATTGGCAGGCAAATTATTTACCCCTAGCACCACGTGGGAAGCCCTTAGGGAGGGAGAGGAGGCCAAAAAACGACCGGAACTGAATCCCTGTTCCCAGAGTCTTGAGGTCCAGTTTAAAAGATTTCAAGAAGGCAGAGAGCTGCCATAGTGTGCCCTGCCCCCATCTCCCGATAGAGCCCGCATGTCTGCTGCAGTTGTCCCCAATACTGTCTTCTGGCAGACAGGGTGCTCCACAGAGGTCGCCCTAGGGACCACAGGGTCCTGGGCCCTTGACCACAGTCTGCTCCCCTTGGGGTTCCATACTTCCCTCCTAGAGATGGGGTGAGGAGTGGGGAGGGGAGGTCTGGCTCTCAGGGCCCAGGTGCCTGGGTGCCAATCACTGAGATCTCTGGAAGTAAAAGCCCAGGTCCCTGCCTTGCTCGGGCAAGTCCCTGCCCCTCCTGGGGCTCAGGAGGCAAGGCCAGGCCCAGGGTTCCCGCTCAGTCCACACCGCCTGCCAGGCCCAGCTGGGCTCCTCTCCCGCACCCACGCGATCTCTGGGCGCGGGCTCCCTCTGCACCCGGTTAGCTTCCCCCCCCAGGCTCGGCGGGAAACCGCCTCCGATCAAATGAAGCCCTGGGCCGGGAAAGTGACCCTATCCGGTCGCGGGATGGGAGTGGAGGCAGAAGTCGTCGCACCCCTCGCGCGGGTATTTCCTCTGAAGTCGCCTGCTGGCCTGAGGCGCAGACACGCGTGGGACAGTCATGGCCAGCCCCTCCCGCGGCCCAGGGGCGGGCCGTGAGCTTCAGCGGGTCCCGGCGCTCGGTGGTGGGTGAGCGCGGCCCCCGGGGGCTGAAACCCCCGCACAGCCCTGGACAGAGTCGCGCGGAGCCCAGACCTGCCACGTGCGGGCCGCGGGGTCCCTCTGGCGCCGGGAAGCGGAGGCCAATGGACCAGCAAGGGCCGCGCCGGCTCGCAGCCCCGCGCTAAAGGAGGGTTCACGGCTGAAGCAATGAAAGTACTGTGACCTCGGGTAGCCCCGGGGATGGGAGGAGGCTGCAGAGAGGGAGGAGATCGTGTTTTATCAAACAGGTCTCAATAGAGTGGCTTCATTTCCCATCCGCGGGCAGAAGTCAGCCCCGGGCAGGGACCCGGGGGCTTCCCAGCTGTAGGGCCATCGCGGCGCCCAGAGGAGGAGAATGAAGGGCTCGGGGCGTGGGGCGGCGGTGTCCGCCGGGCTGCCCCACCTGGGACTGTCTCTGGCTCAACCTGTCGCCTGCAGTCGGATCCCGGAATCTTGGCGCCTCCTCTGTACAGTGGGATCTTGGAACGGCGGCTTCCGAAGCGCCTTTGGCTCTGACCCGCAGGGGCTCAGGTCCTAGTCGGGCACCGGAAACCAGACGGGAAACTGGGAGTCGAAGCCCGCGGCGCCGCTGCCCAGAAAAAAATGGCTCAAGTGTGTGGGTGGGTGAGTGGGGTGACTGTGAGTAACGCAGCATAGTGTGGAGCTCCTCAGGGGTGACGCCCCCCTCCCGAAGCCGGGGACCCCTCGCCACCCGCGGAGAAGTGGGCAGAGCTGGGGCGCATGGGCTCCAGAAAGCCCAACACACAAGCGGACACACGCAGACATGGACACACGGATGCATTCCAGCTAGCACTCGGACACGCACACATGCTCTCATTACCTCCGCTGTGGGAAGGCGCTCGGAGAGCGCAAAAGGGTCCGCTTGCAGGGCCCCCTCGGAAGCGCGGCGCCTCCCCGCCGAGGCTGCAGGGACCGTCCAGCCCCGGTGGCGCCGTCTTCCCGGAATCGGACCCGCTTGGCTGGCCGGAAAGGCTTAATCCGCTAGGGACGCCTCCGAGAAGTGCCCGCCTGCCCCACCAGCACGATGTGGCGGCTGTCATTCCCGGGAGATGTTGCCAGTCTCCAAAGCCCGGAGCCAGGGTGGTGGGGGCTCAGGAGAGCCGAGAGCGAGGTCATAGGGAAGCCCCGCGACCCGGGGTGTGTAGCATCTTTACAACCCCATACGGACTTTGAAGAAACTTGGAGCGACCCCGCGACCCCGCGACCCCGCTTTGGAACCTGGGAAGGTAGCGAGCTCTGCTCCCAGCGCCCCCCACCCGGCACACAGGTGTGGACGACTTGAGTCCTTGGGGACCCGGTCGAGGCCCGGCGAGTGTTCGGCCCAACGGGGTGAGCCGAATTCTGTCCCCCGGGTCCGCCGTGGCCTCCCATGTGCCCCAAGTCCCGTCGGAGATTTGGAGCAGCACGCAGGTGGCCCACCCAGAAGTCTGGGGCCGCGGCCCGGCCCACCCTACTCTCCACACCCCGCTCCCTCTGCTCTCGGCGCCTTCGGGGAAGCGGCGCAGGCTGGGACAGGGGCGGGCGGGTAGAGGATGGTGCAAAAGATGCGGCGGCGCCGGGGTTTGGGGGGTAGTCTCCCCCACTGCGCGCTCCTGCGACCCCAGCCGCACAGCAGGACCGGGCCGCAGACAATTAAACCGGGATTCCTCCCCCGCTGACGTCGCCAGCGCCGAGGCCCCTCCCGCGGTGGCATAAAAGGCGCGGGCTCCGCAGCGCAGGCGGCAGTGGGGGCCGGACAGCGCGGCGGTGCGGACTGCGCGGCGGAGCAGCCAGCAGCGCGGCGCCCAGAGCGCGGGCCGCCCGCGGAGCCCCAGCCGAGCCGAGCCGGGCCCGGAGCGCCGGGTCCCAGCGCCCGCAGCCATGCCGGCCGGCCGCGCCGCGCGCACCTGTGCGCTGCTCGCCCTCTGCTTCTTGGGCAGCGGGGCCCAGGATTTCGGGCCGACGCGCTTCATCTGCACCTCGGTGCCCGTGGACGCCGACATGTGCGCCGCGTCCGTGGCCGCCGGCGGCGCCGAGGAGCTCCGGAGCAACGTGCTGCAGCTCCGAGAGACCGTGTTGCAGCAGAAGGAGACCATCCTGAGCCAGAAGGAGACCATCCGCGAGCTGACCACCAAGCTGGGTCGCTGCGAGAGCCAGAGCACCCTGGACGCGAGCGCGGGCGAGGCGCGGACCGGCGGCGGCCGCAAGCAGCCCGGCTCGGGCAAGAACACCATGGGCGACCTGTCTCGGACGCCGGCCGCTGAGACGCTCAGCCAACTCGGGCAAACTTTGCAGTCGCTCAAAACCCGCCTGGAGAACCTCGAGGTCCGCGCGCGCCGCTGTTTCCCCTCCGGCTCACGCGCCCCTCTGCCCTCCCCCACCTCCATTCCCGACCCTACCTGACACCCCCAACTCCGGTCTCGGCCGGGTGCGGATGCCTGGCTGAGGCCTCCCCAAGCCTGCGGAGCCCGGAACGGGCACTAGCCCGAGCTCCCTGCCAGGCCGCCCCCGCAGTCGCCCTGAGGGGACCGCGCCACCGGCCTCCCGGCACGGTCCCTACTTCACGCGTAACGATATGGTTTCCCCCCCGCCCTTGCACCCCCGCAGCAGTACAGCCGGCTCAATTCCTCCAGCCAGACCAACAGTCTCAAGGATCTGCTGCAGAGCAAGATCGATGACCTGGAGAGGCAGGTGCTGTCTCGGGTGAACACTCTTGAGGAGGGCAAAGGGGGCCCCAAAAACGACACCGAGGAAAGAGTCAAGATCGAAAGCGCCCTGACTTCCCTGCACCAGCGGATCAGCGAGCTCGAGAAAGGTAGTGGTCATAGGGTGGGGTGGGGAGAGGGCGGTCTGGTCCTTGCATCCTATCTCAGCTCCCTAGACCAATGGGACCCGGCTTGTGGCCCTGGCTTCCTGCACAGCTCAGGTCTGGAGTGTAAAAGCCCTGAGTTCCTCCATCATCTCTACCTTAGGTTCTCCAGCTGATGTTCCTAGCAGGGCTGGGGTGCCTTGGGCTTGGGACATCTGGGGAAAAGGAGGGAGGAAGGAATAGCCTGGGGCTCCCTCCCTGCTCCCCTGCCACAGTCACACACTCACAGGAATTTTTCAAGTCTAATCTGTTTAGTCTTCAGCAACTTTGCACTAGAGCCATAGCTAGACCAAGTCCTTCCTGGCTAAGAAACCCTTGTTCTAGCCAGTCCCTATCCCCAGCAGAGAGCCGGGCACGGGCTGCGGCTGGGTCCTCCTGGTTCCGGCAGATCTGGGCCCTGAGCAGGCTTCCTCCCAGTTCCTTGCTGCCCTGGCATCCTTTAGGGATTTCCAGGTCCCCCTTCCCCAGCCCTGAGCACACACTCTTGTGGTTTTCTCTTATAAATGACCCAAGCTCAGGCATCTTGCATGCTGCCCCGCTGTTCAAGTCGCCAAACCCAAGTCCCAGTCTCGCCCGGGCTCACGGATGAGCTTGAAAGGCTCAGCCTTGAAGTCGCAGAAATCAAACAAGGTTGTAAAAGGGGAGGCGGGAGGACGCGAGGCTGGGAGCAGGGCCACGTGACCCTTCTCGGACTGCAAAGTGTGTGCTGGATGGATTTAAACAGTGCCATCTTAAGGCACGTTATGTAACTGAAAAACAGATTGGGGAAGGGAGGAGGGAGAAAGAAGGGGGAGGTTGGGGAAATGAAGAGCACCCCCTGGAGAGAGACCAGATCTGCTCCAAGGGCAGGGGGCTGCCAGCCTGAGACTGAAGGGGAACGTGGCCAGCCCTGCTCTGTTCCCTGACATCTGGCTTAGAGGAAGGGAGTGGGGTAGCTGACCCAGTAGGATGCCTTCTAGAAATAATTCTTGGCCTAGAGGGCCGGTTTAGTGCTGGGCTCCCTGGCAGCACCCCGTGTACACCCTGGAGCTGGTGGGTGTGTGTTCCTGGCTCTGGGCTGAGTGCCCATGCCCACTGCTGGGTTGGAATGTTTTGACTGGAATCAGTCACACCATGCCCAGGGTCATAGCCACAGTGTGTGTGTGAGTTGGGAGAGGGCAGACAAGCATTCCCTGGAGATGTTGCTGACAGACGGGGAGCTGGTGGCTGAGTATAAAGGGAGGCGATGGGGCAATGAGTGTGATTTTTCAGGAAACACGCCGGAAGCTCACCCTGAGAATGATTGGCATTGTCCTCAAAGCAGTCACCTTAGGGGAACCTGGCTCTAGGGCCATCTTCGGGCTCCCTGCTGTCCTGCCCTCTCTGCAGGGGCAGACAGAGCTGCTTGAAGAGACTCGGAGGGGACAGCGCTCCTTCCTGTGGGGTGGATGGGATTCTGGAAACAGCCTGAGTCCTCAGGATGAATTGGCTAGGTCAGATGAGTGACCAGGGGCTGCAGTGTGTCCTGGCCTTGAGGGAAGAGTGATGGGCCCCAGGGGCCTGTTCTGAGCAGCAGCCGCATCGTGGAATCAGGTTGGGCTCCTGGAGGGGCTACTCTGAGGGGAGTTAGCGTCTTTCCTGGTGAGGAGACCCCCTTCCTCTGCAGCCACACCTTTGAGCAAGCATTGCTTTACAGGGTGTGCCCTGACCCACTCCCTCCCCATGCCACTGCCCAGCTCAGGTGCAGATACTCAGAGCCCATTGTGTACAGGCTTCCCCATCCCAGCTTGTCCACGGGGGCCACCATGTGGGAGCCAGACCCAGAGTGCAGAGACTGTGGGCCAGCTCTTTCATTCTGGCCCTGTGCCCTGGGGCAAAGTACTTGACCTCTCTGAGCTTTGTTTTCAGCATCTACGGAACAGAGAGGAGTCTGGTTTGTCTGCATCACAGAGCCTGGATGGGGGCAGGGGGGTTGGCAAGCCTGCTTCAGTCTGGGACAGGCGCTTTGTCAAGGTGCAGGTGTCGGTACTGTGTCCCGTCCTCTGCAGGTCAGAAGGACAACCGCCCTGGAGATAAGTTCCAGCTCACATTCCCACTGCGGACCAACTACATGTATGCCAAGGTGAAGAAGAGCCTGCCGGAGATGTACGCCTTCACAGTGTGCATGTGGCTCAAGTCCAGCGCGGCGCCGGGGGTGGGCACGCCCTTCTCCTATGCCGTGCCCGGCCAGGCCAATGAGCTGGTCCTCATTGAGTGGGGCAACAACCCCATGGAGATCCTCATCAACGACAAGGTAGAGCTTCTACCCTTCCTTCTGGATTTCAGGGTGAGGCCTCCGGGGCCCCAGTCCGTGCCGGTGGCTGGGGCAGGTCTGGGTGGTATGAGATACACAGCCTCGGGTGCTACTGTGGCCCCAAGAGGAGAGCTCGCCAGGCAGGGCTGAGGGAGGGGCAGGGTGAAGACTGGAAGAAATGGGGAGGGAAATCCTTGCTATTCTCTGTGAACCCTCCCAGACAGAGGCCTCACGGGTAGGGGTGGAGGAGGAGGATCCAGGGGCCAATCCATCCGGCTGATCAAACCCTGACTCCCTCCCTCAGCTGGTCTTGGAGCTGACTTTTCTCCCCCATGTTTGGGAGAACATAGATGCTTGGGGTGGTGGTAAGGATGCTCCCAGAGAGTCCAAATCAGTCCTGCTTAGCCCCCTGCGCCTGGGAGGAGGCCAGGTCTGCATGAGCCCTTGGGAGAGGAAACCTTTTCCCTCCAGGGAACCCGTCTCCATCTTGGCCCCCTGCTAGCTGTGGGATTAGTTGTCAGCTCTCCAACTCCCTCATCACCACGCCAGCTTTGGTAGTTAATGTCTAAAACCTGGACTGAGAATTGGAGTCCAAGCCTTTGCTCTTGATGCCTTGCCCAGAGAGGGCTGTGCCTTTCTGGGGCCCCATGTCCCCAAGTTAAAAGGGTGTGAGGGTTCTTTTGTCAGCTGAAGCAGCCTCCCCGCCTGAAATGTTAGAGTGGGAGTGAAATTCCAGGTCAGGGGCTGCTCTGGAGCGTTAAAAGGCATGGTGCCATCTCCCCTGGCATCTTTCAGAGTCTCTGTAAAAAGGCTGGGCGGGTTTTAGACCCAGAGGATCTGGCAATTAGAAATGGAGCGTTGGAAGAGAGGAGAGGCCCAGAAAGCAGCAGTGAAGTCAGCCCCCAGGGGTGGCTCTTCCGAGGGCAGGTTTTGTGGACTGGCCCAGAGGTAGGAGGGTGAGTAGGAGTGAGGAGATTGCATATTCAGATCGATCTGGACAAAGCTTCCCATTTCCTTTGTGATTCTGTACTCCATCAATGGATGGGCCTGACAGTGCCGAGGGGCAGGTGCTGCAAGAACTCAGTAATGGCTCTTGATATTTACTGTAAATACCTATGACTAGTAACTAGTTGAACTAGAAACTAGTGACAATCATTGATCCTGATGGTGCCCATTCCCATCATGTCCTGTATGTCGTTCTCCTGCCCAGGTGGCTAAGCTGCCCTTTGTAATCAATGACGGCAAGTGGCACCACATCTGTATCACCTGGACCACCCGGGACGGGGTCTGGGAAGCCTACCAGGATGGCACCCAGGGCGGCAATGGCGAGAACCTGGCACCTTATCACCCCATCAAGCCACAAGGCGTGCTGGTGCTGGGCCAGGAGCAGGTACAGGCTGTGGGGGGCAGGGACAGGGTGAGGGGGAAGTGGGGGGCGCTGGCTGCAGGGGGAGGAGCCCCAGAACCAGAGGAGACTAGGCTGGAGAAAGGAGAGTGAGGGTGTTGGGAGGGAGGGGAGAGAGGCAGCAGGAAGCAAAGTGGGAGGGAGCTGGAGAGGGAAGTGGTTCCCCTGAGAAGAAGCCGTGGAAGCAAGTGATGCAGCAGTTTGGGCAAAGTCCCCGCTCTGAGTGGGTGCTTTCAGGAAAGGCAGGAGGAGGGGGCTCTGTCTCCAGACTCTCAACAACTGCAGCAATGCTCTTTGGCACGGGAAGGCCAGTCATGAACTTAGTGATGCATAATATATTTCCTGGAAGTGGTTTGCTCCCATTGGGCACCCAGGAGGGAAAGACAGGCAGGAGAGCCCAGGCTTTCTGTTCTTGTTGGGCAGCCATGGCTAGCAAAGAGTGACATTAGAGTTTCCTGGGGAGAGGCAGGGAGTGTAGGGGAGGCCCCCAGGCCCTGCTCCCATGGTTGTCCATGGTCCCAGCTGACACCCTCCCTCACTGGGCACCTCTCAGGTGCCCCTAGGAGAAACTCTGCATCCAGGGCAGAGGAGGCCAGCATCACTGCTGTTCCTGAGCTCCCTGGAGGGCAGGGACTGATGCACAGCTGAGACAGATGTGCCCAGAGGTGGACGTGAGAGCCATACATGCTAGGGAAGTCCTCCTGATAGGCACTCACCACCCTGACCCCCTCCACCCTCACCCTCTGCTTTTCTCTAAAGGACACTCTGGGTGGCGGGTTTGATGCCACCCAAGCGTTTGTGGGCGAGCTGGCCCATTTCAACATCTGGGACCGCAAGCTGACCCCGGGGGAGGTGTACAACCTGGCCACCTGCAGCACCAAGGCCCTTTCCGGCAACGTCATCGCCTGGGCGGAGTCCCACATCGAGATCTACGGCGGAGCCACCAAGTGGACATTCGAAGCCTGTCGCCAGATCAACTGAGGCCTGGGGCTGGGCTGAGCCTCCGGGTCCCCGGGTCCCCAGCCCCCGCCCGCCTCCCCCTGCTTGTGCGGTGATGATCCGTCCGTCGTCTCTTCTTCTCTCCCTTTCCCCCAGGAATGACTCAAGGCCACCGCCCTCGCACATGCGCACACGCACACAGCCTGGTCTCGTCCTCGAGCACGTGAGAAGCAGGCCCGGCTCCCATCTGCCGCAGGTGTCCCCACTTCTCTCTCAGAGCCCGCGCTGTTTCTCAGGCATGCCCCGTTCACCACCAACACTGGCGGCTGAGACATTTTGAAAAATGCACACGTAGGTGAGAGGACCCGTGTGTGAGTGTGACTGTGTGTGTGTGTCTA
Organism: Oreotragus oreotragus; assembly: GCA_006410675.1. Taxonomy (NCBI): domain Eukaryota; kingdom Metazoa; phylum Chordata; class Mammalia; order Artiodactyla; family Bovidae; genus Oreotragus; species Oreotragus oreotragus. The sequence goes on from SJYX01014146.1 coordinate 83,403, forward strand.
CAAGGATCTGTCTCTTGGGGGAGACCTTCTCTTTTAAAATGAGGTATTCCTTCTTTCTCTGTGGCTTTGGGAAGTCTCATGACTGGTCTAATCTCTACTTGCCAACTTTGGTGGCCGCCCGTGTGCCTTGGGGCTGGTGCAACTTCTCCTGCCATGCGTTCATCTTTGTTTGCAAACCTTTTTCAGAGCGACATATCTCTATATTGATAGAATAAATATCTTTAAGCGCTTTGTTAAAGGCTAGGGACCTCTCCAAGGAGAATCTGTATTTTGTCGTAGAAGTAAATTCTCTCTGAAGGGTTGAAGGCAGACCATGTCCTGTGATGGCACCACATGCTGGGAGGGGGCAGAGGAGGTGGCACCAGCCTCAGGAGCCAGGCATCCTGCTGTTGACCTCTGAGGACAGCACTGGGCCTGGGAGGCTGGCCTGCCCACCCAGCGTAGCCAGCTCTGGCCCAGTATCCCATCTGTGGCCTTCCCACCTCCCCAAACTCCCCTCCAGCGGCCAGCTGGTGACCCCAAGAGAGGAGCATCCCCCCCATTGCCCGGGAAGCCAGGACCTCTGGACCCTTCCCCTTGGCCTCTGGCAGTGGACGACTTGAGGCTTCAGTGGGTCAGCTGGAGAACAGACCTTTTAGACCAGGAGACCCACACTCTGACTGAGACCCAGCCATGTAAGGCCACAGCCAGTCAATGGGCCAGGTCTGTGGTAACTCTGACAGCCATATTCTTTACCCAGGCTGAGGCAAGTCCAGAGACCTCTCCATGGAGAGCTAGGCATGGCCAGGCCGGGGCCTGAAACCCACTCCCCATCTTACAGAGCTCAAGTTCTGATGCAGCCCCCAACCCGTCACCAGCTGGTGACAATGACACCCAATCAGTGTCCAGAAGCTTTGACATTTTTTCTCCCCATGGAAAACTAACGTGCGTCTCCTTCTAGTCCTTCCAAGGTGGGGAGAAGAGTGTGTGTGTGTGTGTGTGTGTGTGTGTGTGTGTGCGCGCGCACGCGCACGTGTGTGTTGAATGAGACAGAGAAGAAGAGCACTCAGACGGATCACGCCCAGGGGAGGGTGAGCTCCCTGCTTTGCTGCACCATCTGGGGGTTGCACACCCAAGGGCCACCTGGACTCTATCACCAAGAGTCTAATTAGCAAAAGGCTGGCAAGTCTTTCTAGAAATTCTACTGCACTGCCTGGCTCATCTACAGCTGCAGACATTTCTTCGGCAGGAGCAGGTGTTCTGTCTGCTGTTTTTTCCAGAGGCACCTGTCTCCTTAAACGCAGGTCCGTGTTGTGTCGGAAACCTAGTGCATCTGTGTGTGTCTGTGTTGGTGTTTCTGTGTCGGTGTCTGCGTGGGTGTCTGCACGGTACCCAGTCGCTGTTCTGCAATGCATCACTCTCGTGCCGAGGGTGCGGTCCAGGCGCCGGGCTGTGTGTTGTGGCTCAACAGTGGCTTTTTTCTGAGACCATTGTGCTTTGTCAGAGCCCGTCCGGCTGTGGCATCTGTGGATCTGCAGGGATCTTCTCGTTTGCATGTTCCTCGGGGCGGTGTGTCCCTTGCTTCCTCATTCTGGTGTGTGTTCCCCTGCCTGCATGAACTTCTCTGGTTCTGTGTTGTGTGCCCAGTGCCACCCCCTTGTTCTGTGACCATCCATGTAGCTAACTGAAAATGGCTGGGTAAGCAAGCCAAGGGTGTCGGAGGAGGTCACGGGAGAGATGGAGTCCCTCTCCCGCTCCCCACTCCCCAAACACACCAAGAAGTGTTTGTAACGTGTAGGTTGAGAACAAGCCTAACATCGCCTGTGGTTGGGAGAGAAAGAGAGCTTGGAATCCCGCTCTAGACCAGATCAGCCCCACCCCTCACTTCAGCCATCTCGGAGCTGTAGGCAAGGCCCAGAGTGTGCTAGGTGCTCTCCTTCGGCATCTCCCACCAGCCCCTGCCGATCTAGCGATCTACCGGACCCCAGACCACCTTCTGCCCCAGTGGGCTCGGTGGGAGCTGTCCGTTTAGGACCACAAGCCATCCTCTGCCCAAACTAAAGCTGGGCAGAGCACACCTGTGTCCCTTTGGCTTCCCCTCCCTGACCTGTTCACCCTCCTCGCCACCCACCCCGATGCACCCACGGAGCCAGGGACAGAAGCTGATGTTTAACTCCCTCCCCCGCCCCAACTGGAGCCTGTGCCGAGCCCCTGGCTCCCTCACTGTGTTAACACTTGGCACTTCGCCAGCCCCGAGAAAGGTAGATGACACAGCCACAAATCTAATCCACATAGTTTCCATCTACTCCTTAATCTGATTGATGTTCCCTCTTGCACTGAATAATACATGCCGATCTCAGGTAAGCCATTTTATAAAATAAGGAGATAAAAAAGCACTGTCGAGACAGTGTTTGCTTTTGCTGAGCTGGTGTCCCACAGCTCCCTGGGTGTCCGAGGCGGCAGAGCTACTGACAGAGACTCTCCGGGCCCTCGAGGGCTTAGAGCCCACTTGAATCGTAAGCCTTCTTGCTTTTGATAACACAGTATTATTTCTCTTACTCTAGAAGAAAAAGTTTATTACCAAAACAAGAGTATTTTTATGAAAGAAAAGGACAAACCTATAAATTAACTCAACCTATATTTCCCTTGAAAATACTTTTCAGGCTCCGCCAAAACGTAGAACTGAAAGCATGTATTTTGGAAGAAAGAGATACATTTTGTATGCTTTCTGTTCCTTTTGTAGATTCACAGTTATTATTTTCTAAGACTGCAAAGATCACTTTGTCACCAGCCCTGGGACCTGAGACCAAGGGGGTGTCTTGTGGGGAGTGAAGGGGAAGGGAGAGGCTGGTATGAGGGTCACAGTTGTTCCAATGAGCTCCAGAGAGGGGCCACCTGTTCTCAAAGACATGTTGGGGACTGGATATGCTCTGGTCCTTGATGGTGGCCCCTCTGTCTTGGAGCTGACTTGTCAAGTGGAATGAGTAGAGGACTTGATGGTCAGTTCCAACCCTGATAGAAGAAACTAGAGTTCTGAATTGTGAAGATTAAGAAGATGGTATCCTTTGTAATCTTATGGCAACCAAAACGTGGCTTAAAGCAGTCATGGTTTCATCTCTTAAAACAGTGTGTAAATTTATTCAGCTAATGATGGGAAATGTATCACTTCTATGTACAGGGGACTTAAGTGCCATTTGTTGAAAGGGAACAAGTCATTGAGAACAAAAAAGCCCAATACTTAGAGTCCCAATTTTGTCTTATTTGCCAAAAAAAAAAAAAAAAAAATCAACAACGACAAAGCAAACCCCCTCTGGTTGATATTGTTATATTGTATATACTGTATAATAGGAAAGAGAATTGATGTATCTTACTTTTTCATTATTTGCTAACCAAAGCTGTACATTTTTCATATGATCCACAGCCTTTTGGGTATCTAATGGGTCAAAACCATGGGACCTGCCACCTCCCATCAGCAGTTCTGGAAATGCACTATTTCTACTGGTATTCTCGCTTTTTTTTCATTTTCTTGCTGAAATGACATGAATTGTTGAGTTTATTTTTACACAGTAAAGAGTGAAGAAAGACTGTGGTCTCCTTGGAATATCTCTTTTTTCCTCAAGCTTGCAAATGTCACCTCAACCTACTGGGCGACCTCCGGGGCCCTCCCAGGATATGCCTGCCTACCCATTGCCCTGTGCCCCTCAAAAATCCAGCAGCCACCTGGTGATAGTGGACATCGGGTTGTGGGGAGGGGGCCTGCCCAATTCACAGGTGCAGTCGACATTAAGGCAGAGAGCAGTGAGGTGATTCTGCAGTGTGTAGAGACCACACTGGGGCTTGGATTGCAGAGTATCTGCCCGTTCCTCACCTCATCTGCAGCCCTGCTCCCTCCTGAACTGATGCACTGCCCACAGCACACTTGGCTACAGGTCCCAGGTGGTCTGGGCTGTCCTTCCCAAGCAGCCCTGCTCTCCTTTGCCACATCCCTGCTCACCCATCCTTAGGGTCCCCAGGCTGTTTCCCTGCACTCAAGCAAGACAGCACCCCCAGGTTCACATGCCAAGAAATGGCTGATGTGGGAACCCTGGGCACTGAAAAGAACTCAGTTCCCTGGCCCCTCATGGGCCAAGCTAGCCACTGGAAGGACATGGAGCTGTGGAGCTATTTCCTTCTGTGGGATAAAATCAATGAGCACAAGTCAAAATAACCTGCCTGGTTGATTGGTCTCCCCCATGCCCCAACACACATGCATGTGCATGCACACACACTCCACATACACACACACACACACACACACATGCTGAGGTAACAGACGGGACCTGGCCAGGACTCAGGAGCTGGAGTTTGGTGGGGTGTAAGTGAGCTGCCCATTGCCTGGAGTAGTATGTATGGAGGGGGTTTGGCCTCAGAGCAGTTGACCACTCACCCTGTTGACCCTGCAGTAGGAACCCCAGTTGGGAGAGAGAAACCCCTGCCAGGCTGAAGACCCTGGGCCTGTTAGTTGCCCTTGGTGTGCAGTGTCCACCTGGAGGCTGCACATGTGTGGCCGGGCCCAGGGTTGTACTCAGTGCCAGTAGCTCAGGCCGACACACCATCTCTTTGCCTCCCACTCACGCAAGTGCATAGTTATGTCTGTAATAACTTCACTCTTACGTTTCTAAATTCTATGAAAGTGCTCATTCAAAACTTCGGTATTTTTACTATCATTAGAAACAAATTACTTTCCCCACTTATCACACCTGATCTTGGCACATCAAGGGCTGAATTTAGGGACTGTGGAACAGAGAATAGCAGCTTTACAAGGAGACAGCAAATGGGAGCTGGAGCAGAGGGACACAGGCTCAGGATTTCAAGCTGGAGAGTGTCTCCAAAGCCATTGATGCCAACTGCCCATCGGATGCAAGAAAATGTTCTCAGCTTACACACTTCCTATGATAGGGAACTCGCTATCCACAGAGACAGTCTGGCCCACTTTCAAACAGCTCCAGCTGGGAGTTTTTCTTTTTTCTTTTCTTTCATATTTCTTTTCTATTGTGCCCAATTCCTTATACTGAGCTGCAGCTTCTATCCATCTGTTTGCACATATAGAGACAGGCCCCATGTTTCCTAGGGTTCAACCTTTGTGTCTCTCCTGCACCACCTGGCTGACCTGCTCTAGGGGCACACTCTTCCCACCCCAGAAGCCCCCCAAGGGCAACAGAGTATAGACCAATCCCTAGAGGGTCCTTGCTCTAGGAAGCTGGGGCTTGTGCATCAGCTGTGGGCCCCCCAGGGTAGGAGCAGCACAATTCAAGGAGTTCCAGCCTCCTCCATCTCCTTGTCTGCTCCCTGCAAGACTCCCAACGAATGGGCCTGTGCCCAGGAGCCCCCTCTCTGCAGACCTCCAAGGAGTACAAAGGCTCTGTGGAGTTAGCTGCTGGCTGGAAACAGGAAATAGGAGAGAAGAAAAGCGGTGGCTGTGGGGAAGTTAGAAAGGTTCTGGAACTCTTTGGAAGGCCTGTGGTTCTGAGCTCAGGACTTGGCTTCTTTGTAGAAACCATATGCCCTGTAGAAGAGACTGGAACGCTCAGCCCAGCCAACAAGGGTCCCTCTGGGGGCTGGAGTCAGCCGGAACTGCTGCCTTGACCTTAGCAGAACTGCCTCCCTCCCACCCCGAACCCTCACTAGGAGAGTCTTTCCCATTCACAGCCGGTGGTGCTCGCCTGGGCTCAGGCTCATCAGCTGGCTTTGCCAAGGGCCCAGGCCCTCAGGAGTCTTTGTGCTCCACCTCTGGAGGTGCCCTGGCAGTGCTGCAGCCTCCAGGGGCCATTGGCATCCATACTGTGCAGCACGCTCTGTGCCTGACTCATTCCTATGCTTTATCTCCCGTCATCCCAATGGCTACCCTGATGACAACGCTGAGTTTGCAGATGAGGAGCCAGTGGGGAGGCTGAGTGACCTGCTGAGCTCATGAGTGGCAGGGTGGGCGCTCAGACTGCAAATCCTCTGTCTTTCCACACTAGCTATAGGTTCAGGATTCATCTGCAGAAGTCAGCACCAGGGAGGCCACCCCCTTGAAGAGGACCTGGTGCCAGTCTGAGCCTGTAACTGACCAGATCTGCTCTTCCCTAGAACTTCACTGCTCTGTCGTCATCCCTGAGCCCCCAGGTTCTTACTCACTCACATGTGATGCACGTGGTGAGTTCCTGTGGCCTTGGATTCCCAAGATGCCCTTCCCCATGGACGCAGAGCCTCTCTCCTCTCCTGATGTTCAAAGAAATTGTTTCTAACAGTTTGATTGTTTCTAAAGCCTGGCATGCTGCATGCAGTCCATGGGGTGGCAAAGAGTCGGACACAACTGAGCAACTGAATTGAACTGAACAGTCTGATCCTTAAAAACTGAAAATCATTTCATTTCGTGGTTTTCCCATGAAGCACACTTGGCATTTCCTGAGATTCACTCAAGTAGATAAACAGTGGTTTTCAAGGCCTTAGTTTCCCCTAGCATAGGAAGACAGGGTGGGACCAGGCAGTCTCTTCAGTCTTTGGACTCTCCCTGGAGCCCAGGATCAATCTGTGGGGACCAGCAGGGCCCTCTCTGCCGGATGCCTGATGTACTTGTTCCAAGACCTCTGTTCACATAGGGCACCTCTGCTCCCTGCCCCACCATTGGGCCAGCAGCCATGGGATCTGCCCTCAGCAGATTTTTCTTCAATGCTAACTATCCTTTCAGGGTCCTTCTTGTCCTCTCTCAAACCTTCAGACTATTTCTGATCACTGTTGGTGGACCTGGGTGACTGTCTCCCCAGAGGTTTCTCAGCTACCATATAAATCAGGGTACACATAGGTACTCGGGGCAGGGGCCACAAGTCCAGAGCCCCCTGCCATGACCTGGATTTGGCAGTCTCCCTCTGGGGACAGGGGAAGAGAAGGGTATTGAGAAAATGGATAACCACAACTGAGCCTTTAGAAAAACAGACACACAGGAGATTGGCCAAGATGGCAGAGCAGAAGAACCCTGAGCTCACCTCCTCTTACAAGCACATCAGAATCATAGCTATTTGCAGAATAGCCATCGATGAAAAAGACCAGAACCTACCAGAAGAGATCTTCTACAATTAAAGACATAAAGAAGGAACCACACTGAGACTGGTAGAAAGGGCAGATCCTTAATAAAGTCAAGTCCCATAACCCTGGGTGGACAACCCACAAACTGGTGAATAACTACAGTGTAGAGATCCTCCCACAGGAGTGAGAGTTCTGAGCCCCGCATCAGGCTCCTCAGCCCAGGGGTCCTGAACCAGGAAAATGAGCCCCCAGAGCCATTGGCCTTGAGAGCTGGCAGGGCTTAATTTGGGGGGTGCCCACAGGACTGTGGGGAAAAGAGACTTCACTCAAACTGTGTGCACAAAATCTCTCATGCTCCAGGACCAGGGCAAAAGCAGTAATTTTATAGGAGCCTGCGCCAGACCTACTTGCTCATCTTGGGGAGCCTCTTGGAGATGCAGGGAGGGTGGGGGCTTGAGGAGTGGCTCACCTTGGGGACATATACACTGGTGACAGCCATTCTTCGAAGCTCCTTTTATCACATTGATGCTAATGCTGGTGAGCACCATTGTGTGGGATCCTCCCTCTAGCTCATCAGGGCCAAGATCTGGCCCTACCCAAGAGCCTGTATAGGTACCAGAGCTGAGACACCTCAGGCCAAGCAACTAACTGGGTGGGAACACAGCTCCATCAGGGCAGACCAGATGCCTAAAGACCTCCTGAGCCCTCAGCTTCTCTTGACACAGCCCTGCCCACCAGAGGGCCCAGAACTTGGCTCCACCCACCAGTGGGCAGGCACCAGACACAAGAAAATCACCATCCCACAGCCTGCAGATATAGCTTGCCTGTCAGCAGGCCAGACACTGCCCTGGAATCATCTGGGCCCCAGCCCTGCCCATGAGCAGACTAACACAAGGTTTAGGACACCCTGGACTCTGGATCCAATTGTGTCAGTCTATCCCCCACCCCCACCCCCAATCACTAATGGTGTGATACCAGCTCCGGAATCCCAGACTCCAGGACTTGGCTCTGTTTGTTAGAGGCTGGTACTAAGCCCAGGGTTAATACCTATCTTTATCAAATTATTCCAAAAAATTGCCAAGGAGACACTTCTGAACTCATTCTATGAGGCGAGTATCATTCTGATACCAAAACTGGATAAACACATCACAAAAAAGAAAACTACAGACCAATAGTACTGATAAACATACATGTAAAGATCTTCAACAAAATATTAGCAAACTGAATCAAACAATACTTTTAAAAGGATATTATATCATGATCAAGTGGAATCTAACCCAATTATGCAAGATTTTTCAATATCAGCCAATCAGTCAACATGATACCCCACATTAAGAAACAGAAGTATAAAAACCATATGATCATCTGGATAGATGCATAAAAATCTTTTGACAAAATCCAACATCCATTTTAAATAAAAAAGACAACTCTAGAAAGTGAGGAAAAGGGAAAATGCCTCAACATAATAATGGCCATGTATGACAAACCAACATCGGCCAACATCATACTCAACAGTGAAAAGCTGAAAACATTTTCTCTAAGATCAGGAACAAGACAAGGATGCCCACTCTTATCACTTTTATTCAACATGCATTGGAAGTCCTAAGCATAGCAATCAGAGAAGAAAAATAAATAAAATTGGAATCTAAATTGGAAAGGAAGAAGTAAAGTTTTCACTGTTCACAGATAAGTGTACATAGAAAGCCGTAAAGATGCCACTAGAAAAGTACTAGACCTCATGAATGAATACAGTAAGATTATAGGATACAAAATTTATACACAGAAATCTATTGCATTTGTATACACTAACAATGAACTATTAGGGAGAGAAATTAAGGAAACAATTTCATTTACCATTACATCAAAAAGAATAAGATACCTGGGAATAAAGTTACCTACGGAGGTTAAAAAAAAACCTGTGCTTGGAAAGCTGTTATAAGACACTGTTGAAAGAAACTGAAGACAACACAATCAGATGGAAAGATGTATCAATACTATGTTCTTGGATTGGAAAAATCAATATTGCTAAAATTATCACACTACTCAAGGCAATCTACAGATTCAATGCAATCCCTATCAAGTTACCAATGATATTTTTCACAGAACAAGAGAAATAATTGTGAAATTTGTATGGAAACACAAAAGACTCTAAATTACAATATATATATATATATTGAGAAAGAAGAACAGAACAGGAGGAATTACATTCCCTGACTTCAGATTATATTACAAAGTTACAGTAATCAAAAGAGAATGGTACTGGTGCAAAAAAAGACATATGGATCAATGGAACAAGACAGAAGGTCCAGAAATAAACCCACACACATGATTGATTAATCTACAACAAAAGAGTCAGGCACATACAATGGAGAAAAGACAGTCTCTTCAATAAGTGATGCTGAGAAAACTGGACAGCTATATATAAAAGAATAACAGAAGAACATTCTCTAACACTATATGCAGAAATAAACACAGAATGGGTTACAGACCTAAATTTAAGACCAGAAGCCATAAAACTCCTAGAGGAAAACATAGGCAGAACACTCTTTGACATAAATTATAGCAACATTTTTTTGGATCTGTCTCCTATGGCAAAGTAAATCAGGGCAAAAATAAACTAATTAAACTTAAAAGTTTTGCACGGCAAAGGAAATCATCAACAAAATGAAAAGACAATCTACTGACTGGGAGAAAATATTTGCAAATGGTATGACCAGTGAGAAGTTAATATCCAAAATATACAAACAGCTCATACAACTCAACATCAAAAAAAGAACCTGCATAAAAAAAAGGGCAGAAAATCTGAATTGACATTTTTCCAAAGTGCACGTGCAGATGGCCAGCAGACACATGAAAAGATGCTCAACAACACTAATCATCAGGGAAGTGCAAATCAAAACCACAATGAGATAGTACTTCACATCTGTCAGAATGGCTGTCATCAAAAAGAACACAGGGACTTCCCTGATGGTCCACTGGTTAAGACTCCTCATTTCCATTGCAGGGGGCATGGGTTCCATCCCTTGTTAGGGAACTCAGGTTCCCACATGCTGTGTGGTACATGGCTGAAAAAACAAACACACACACAAATAATAAATGGTGACAAGGTATGGAGAAAATGGAACCCTCTTACACTGTTGGTAGGAATGTAAATTGGTATAGCCACTGTGGAAAACAGTATGGAAGTCTCTCAAAAAACTAAAAACTGAAAAACTAAAAATAGAACTAGTATGAAAAGTAGAGTGTCAGTTGCTTAGTCAGGTCCACTCTTTGTGACTCCATGGACTACAGACCCCCAGGCTCCTCTGTCCATGGGATTCTCCAGGCAAGAATACTAGAGTGGGTAGCCATTCCCTTCTCCAGGGGATCTTCCTGACCCAGGGATCCAACTCAGGTCTCCCACATTGCAGGCAGATTCCTTACTGTCTGAACCACCAGGAAAGCCCCAGCAATTCCACTCCTGGGTATACATTAAAAAAAAAAAACACTAAAACTAGTTAGACAAGATGTGCACTCACAATAGCATTATTTATAATTGCCAAGATAAGGCACAGAAGCAATCTAAGTGTTCATCAACAGATGAATGGATAAAGAAGATATGGCATATACTATACCCACACAGACACACACACACTGGAATATGTATATATATATATATAATGGGATACTACTCAGCTGTAAAAACGACTGAAGTCTTGTCATTTGCAACAACATCGGTGGACCTGGAGGGCATTATGCAAGTGAAATAAGTCAGAGAAAGACAAATACTGTATGATACCACTTATATGCGGAATCTAATAAAAGATACAACAAACTAATGAATATAACAAAAAAGAAGCAGACCCACAGATACAGAGACCAAACTAGAGGTTACTGTGGGGAAAGGGTAAGGGGAGGGGCACAACAGGGGTAGGGAATTAAGAGTAGAAACTACCATGTACAAAATAAGCTACAAGGATATATTGCACAGCACAAGGAATACAGCCAACATTTGATAATATCTATAAATGTCTGTTGTGTTAGTCACACAGTCGTGTCTGATTCTTTGGCACCCCATGAACAGAGGAACCTGGTGGGCTACAGTCCATGGGATTCTCCAGGCAAGAATACTGGAGTGGGTTGCCATGCCCTCCTCCGGGGATCTTCCCAACCCAGGGATCGAACCTGGGTCTCCTGCATTGCAGGCAGATTCTTTACCATTTGAGCCACCTTGAATTGTGAATCGCTATACTGTACATCTATAACTTATATGATATTGTACCTCAACTATGCTTAAGTTTTTAAAAATGGGAAAAAAAGAAAAACATACACTCATTCATTCATTCATTTATTGAATACCTATTTCCTGAGCACCTACCATGAACAATCACCTGGGGCAGGTGCCCAGTGGGTGGTCTGTGGGCAGAAGAAGGCTCAGCTCAGGCACCTGGACCAGCTCCAGGCTCAGAAACAACGAAGGCAAATGGTGGGGGAGGATGGGGGAGGGTGAGGAGAGCGGGTGTGAGTTTGCATGCTTGTGTGCCTATAAGGCATTGCCAAGGAAGCCGGCTGTCCGCTGTTTGATTTCTGTGCTTCTCAATTCAGGCCAAGGTGGGGGGCCATCTGCTAAAGTGGGCACAGAGAAAACATTTTCGCTGTGCAGAAAATTGGCTTCTGAGGAGAGGCTGTGTGCTCAGCACAGAACCAGCCTGCAGAGGAGACGCTGGAGGCAGCGGGCAGGGCTGGGGTGCAGGGAGGGAGGCTCTTCTCGCGTGATCTCGCTCAGGGCTGGGGAGATGCCCGTGCTCCTGCCCCATCCTCGCGAGGGCCCAGGCCCAGATGGTCAGTGTCTCTAAGGCATCAAACTCCTTCCTGAAACTTAGGGATCTTTGCATGGGACTTGCATAGGGGGAGGGCTGCACTCCTTTTTAATAGCTTTATTAAGACATAATTGACATAGAATAAAATTTACTCATTTAAAGTATACGACTCAATAGCTTTTGATATATTACATTACTAATTTTTAAAAATTGTGGTAAATATATACAACATAAAACGTACTGTCTTAACCGTACAACTCATTGGTGTTATTATATTCACAGCATTTGCAACTATTACTATTTCTAAAACTTTTCATCTACCCAAACAGAAACTTTGCACCCATTAGACACTGACTGCCAATGTCGGCCCTGGTAACCTCCACTCTACTTTCTGTCTCTATGAACTGACTATCTTAGGTGAATTATAGAAATGAATCATACAGTATTTGTCCTTTCGTGTCAGGCTTCTCAGCATGTTTTCAAGGTTCGTCCGTCTTGTAGGGTGGGTCACAATGCCATTCCTTTACAGCTGAATAATATTCCATCATAGTGACAGACCACCTTTGTTTATCTGTTCATCTGTTGATGGGCCCTTGAGTCCATCTTTTGCCTCTTGTGAATAGTGCTGCTAAGAATACAGGTGTGCGGGTGTCTGTTTTAGTCCTCCCTTTCAATCCCTTTGGGTATATACCTAGGAGTAGAGTCATATGGTGATTCTATATATACGTTTTGAGGAATAACCACACTGTTTGCTTCAGTGGCTGCACCATTTTACATTCCTACCAGTGTACTAGGTTCCAGCATCTCCACCCACATTTGTTATTGCTGCTGTTGTTACTTAATGGTTGTCATCCTAATGGATAAGGACTTCCCTGTAGCTCAAACAGTAAAAAATCTGCCTGTGATTCAGGAGACCAGGGTTTGATCCCTGGGTTGGGAAGATCCTCTGGAGAAGGGAATGGCAATCCACTCCAGTATTCTTGCCTGGAGAATTCCAAGCACAGAGAAGCCTGGTGGGTTACAGTTCATGGGGTCTCAGAGTCAGACACAACTGAGCGACTCACACACACACACACACACACACACACCCTAATGGGTATGAGGTGCTATCTTACATGGATTTGATTTGCACTTCCCTAACGATGAATGATATCATATCATATCACAAAATACTCGTGATATATTGATTTTCATGTGCTTATGGCCATTTGTGTATCTTCTTTTCAAAATGTCTATTGAAACCCTTTGGCCATTTTAATATTAGGTGTTTGTTTTTTTATTGTTGAGTTATAGAAATTTTGTATATATTCCTGATATTCATCCATTATTGGATATATGACTTGTGACTATTTTCTCACATTCTGTGGGTTGTCTTTTCACTCTCTTGATAGTGTCTTTTGATACACAAAAGTTTTTTATTTTGAAGTCCAATTTATATTTTTTTCATTGCCTGTGCGTTTAGTGTCATATCCAATAATTTGCTAGGCTAATGCTACTCGTTTTTGATTCCCCAGCGCACGTAAATTAGTTCTCCCTGTGATCCTGTCTCATTGCATCCGTATCCCCTTAGCAGTGCCAGCCACACCTGATTGGTGTGCACAGCTCCACATCTCTCTAACGCAGAACCTGGGCAAGCAGAGGTCAGGTCTGTTTCCTTCCTCCCAGAAGATCGTTCTGGCTAGAGCATTCTTGGCTCTGGTCTTTGCTCTTCAGAATTCTGGTTCTCTAGGAATCACAGAATGTTAGCGCAGATGTAGAAAGAAGGAAAAACAACAGAAATTCTCTTTGAAATAAGGACTGGCTGCTTTCATGCACCAGTGGATCTGGTACTTGTCACACGCTGGCTTGACTCGGTTTAGGAAAATATCCCAATGGCTTTTGCTGGTTTGGAAGGTGGACTCACCCTCTCCCCTGCCTTCAAGGGTTCAGGCAGGAAGAAAAAGGTAAAGGGAGCTGCTTGCACAGCAGCAAAGGGACTGTGGTTTTTACAGACATCCTGGGAGGGAAGAGGTAAGAATCCGGGGAAAGAGAACTGGGGAAAGAAAAGAGACAAAATGGTCAAAGGCCGGGCAGGAAAGCCCGGTTGGCCAGAACCCGTGCTGGCATCTGTAGCAAGTTGCTCCATCACCCGAACACAAGTGAATGTCTGCTTCCAGAAAGGCCCAGGTAAACGAAGCTCTGCACAAAGAAGCTGGGTGGTGTCCAGTGTAGACCCTTTATCGAGTGTGAGGCAGAAGCAGGAAACGGGACGGCAGAAAAACATGGGGACCCTCACGGCACCCTGAGTTTTCCACCTTACACAGATGGGAGCTGTGCTAGGGTGAGTTGTGTCCTGCCGAAATTCATATCCACTCAGAACTTGTGAACTTAATTGGAAATATGGTCTTTGCAGGTGTTACATCAACTTCAGGCACAGTCATACTGGATTACAGTCATACTGGTACAAAGCCTGGGAAATCTGGTCAAAAACACTGGGACATAGTGAGAAGGTCAAGTGAAGACAGGGCAGAGACTGGATGATGCTCCACAAGCCAAGGATCGCCAGCAGCCACCAGAAGCTGGAGAGGGGCCTAGAGCGAAGTCTGTATCAGAACCTCCAAAAGGAACCTGCTGACACCGTGATTTCAGACTTCCAGTCTCCAGACGGAGGGAATTAATTTCTATTGTTTGAAGCTTCCCAGCCTGCAGCATCCTATCATGGCAGCCCAAGATAACTCAGACGGTAAAGAATCTGCCTGCAGGAAACCCAGGTTCAATCCCTGGGTTGGGAAGATCCTCTGGAGAAGGCAACAGCAACCCACTCCAGTATTCTTGCCTGGAGAATCCCATGGACAGAGGGGCCTGGCAGGCTACAATCTGTGGGGTCACAAAGAGTTGGACACAACTGAGCAACTAGCACTCCTACTAAGAAATGAATGGTGAGGCTAACATCCTTCTGTTTTAAGAGCCAAGGAAAGGGAGGCTCTAAGGCTGGAGGACTGGGAACATCAGGAGCTCACCTGGGTTGGTATGGGGTCCTAGCCTCCAGCTGAAGGAGCCAGAGCAGCTTTGTTCAAAGGGCAGGTCAAGCCTCGGAGCTCCAGTTTCTTTGCTCTTTAAGGCTCAAGGGGTCATCAGACTGTTGGCATGTGGCAGCTCAAAGGGGAGGCTGAGAAGCCATCTGGTCAAGCAGCTTCCGTACATTACACACTCACCACAGCCAGTTTGGGTCTCAGTGCTACAGCTTTCCTGGTGGCTCAGGTGGTAAAGCGTCTGCCTGCAATGCAGGAGACCCAGGTTCAATCCTGGGGTCAGGAAGAACCCCTGGAGAAGGAAATGGCAACCCACTCCAGTACTCTTGCCTGGAAGATTCCATAGATAGAGGAGCCTAGTAGGCTACAGTCCATGGGGTCCCAAAGAGTCGGACACGACTGAATGACTTCACTTTCACTTTTCACTTTCTTTCAGTGCTATAACACAGACAGCAGTGCAGAATGGGGTCACCAGCACCGGAAAACACCCAAGTGCTTTGGGAGGACAAGACTGCCCCTGGGGAGCTGCCCAGCATTGTGACGCTCTGGCATGTGACCAGACTCTCCCTGTTGTGGATTTGGTGGCAACCTGGGGAGAGGAGCCAGAGGTAAGGGGGGATGAGAGGACGAAGCATTCTCTTAGTGGAAGGAAAGGAGATGGTGAGAACCCAAGGTAGGATAAAGGGACAGAGAAGAAGGTGGGGCAGGAGAGGGTCCCTGGGCAGAGAGACCAGACAGAGGGCCTGGAGGGGCGGCAGCATGGCAGGAGAGAGCAAGAGCTGGGGCGGGGGAGGGTCAGGTCACACAGGGGCTTGAGAAGAAAAAAAGCAGCTTGCCTCGATTAAACGCAGAAAATTTCATAGCTCAACGATGTCTCTGGTATCAGACACGGCCAAGATGGATGGAAACAGAAACAAGAGGCCTCAGCAGTAATCACTGAACACAGACAGAACATGAACTCTGTCCACACCTAAAAATGGCCCTCAGACCCCCTTTCCTTGCTGACTGGAGTGGGTTTGCCAATTTTAGCCCAAACTTTGCTAACGTTCTCCTGCCTTCTAGACACAAATTACTAAGATATCCTACCATGGCATCACCCCTGACCCCTATGAGCACCCCCTAGCTCCCCACAGTGTATTGTTGCTCTCACTCAATTCCACTGCAGTTGTGTTCTAGGGGTCCTCAGATAGGAGGTAACTGACACCTCATACACCAAGGAAAGAACTGTGGGTTTTACTCTCAATAATATGGGAAGCCACTGAATGGTTTTAAGAGGAGAAGTGTGACGTGATTTTCGAAAGAAATGTCCTAAAGACCCATCAGGAGGTTCTCTGTGGACTGTGAGTGATGGTATATGGAACGGGGTTCCCTGTGGCTACTTGGTGCGGGAGGGGGCTTTTTCCACCTGCAGGGCGGGAAGAAGTGAGTGTGAACACATGGACAGCCTCTGTGTCCTAAAACCACCTTCTAATGAGCTTCTGAGAAAAGAACTTCACTGAAGCGAGCTAGACTGGGCTGTTGGCATCAGCTTCAGCATCCTAGTGGAGAGTGTATAGGTGCCTAGCCTCCCCCTTTCTGAGCCACCACATTCAAGACACCCTGAAAGACAGTTTGTGGAGGGAATTGCCCACAGGCCCAGTGGTTAAGACTCCACGCGTTCACTGCCAAATGCCCGAGTTTGATCCCTGGTCAGGGAACTAAAGAGAGGCAAAAAAAAAAAAAAAAAAGACAAGAATCTGTGGAAAAGACAAGTTCAATCCACACTGGCAGGCACCAAGGAGGCAAGACATAAGGCGCTACACAAATGTCCCATGTTTCGATCAGGATATGTGGTGATGTCATTCCCATGACCCTGTGTGTGCTCAGCCAGGAGGGCTAAGGGACCAGACATGTGAATAACTGGCTCCCGGGTTAGAAAGACAGCTCAGAGGTAGGAGGCATATTTGCCTCCCCTGTCCCAGCACACATATGTATTGCTTCCAACTTTTGCCTTGGAGGGTGGGCTAGCTAAGGGGGTTCTTTCAAAGTACCAGGATATAACATGTCTTCTTGTCTGATGATACCATGTGGGATGTGTATGTGTGGGTGGGTGAGTTGTGGGGTCCTCCTTCAGTGAACCCATGGTCCAAAAGCATGATCAGTGGTCCCCAGGGATGGCAGAGGCAAAGTGTTGGCATTTTGTTTGCTTGCTTTTGCTGCCTCCTCATCTGACCTGGCTGTTTCTCCTATTTCTCTGAGGACTCTCATACCTGGAGGATGGAGCCCTTGGCTAGGCCTGCTTGCCTGAACTTCCCTCCCTGGATTGGCAGATTCCTCAAGCCCCATCTTGACCCTGTCTCCTACGATAGCACCCCTAGCCTAGAAGGCAGAGAGAACTTGGGACTGACTGTAGAAATGATCACAGAGCATGGAAGGCCAACTATCACTTCCAGAACCCCCTCTGTATCAGGAAGGCTCAGGGAACCAGCGCCTACATTGGTATCAGTTTTATCAGTGTACATGTGTGCCTTGAGTCTTAGTGTGTGTGTGTGTTGGGGAAGAAACAGGGATACTAGGGAGGGAAAATTCTTCAATCACATCAGGAGTCTCCATTCCCACACATGAGGGTCCATGGGGGCACTGCAGCACATGAATATAATTTTATTTGGAAAAAAAATGTATATGCAATATATTGGGGGGAAAAAAAAGCCTAGAAGAAAATATTCTGAAATGTCAGCAGTGGTTATATTTTGTGGTGGGATCAAGGATTTTTATACTTTCATGTTTTACACCAAACATGTGTTGGTTATGTAATTTAAATTTTATTTATTTATTTTTAAACCAAATTCTCCAGCCAACTGTGCTTTTTTCCCAGTTGCAGTAACTTTCCTTTGAGTTAGCTTTGGTTCTGGGTGAACCCAAGGAACAAACACTCCTTCTCAAGTTCACACTGACTTAGTACTCGTGCTTTCATTCCTCCTTCCTCCGACAGTTGATGTGTTGCGACAGTGTCCCTGTCCTCAGGAATTTTGCAGCCTAGAGCCATTCTCTCCCCACGACCTGCTCCTCCGCGAGAAAATGGGGGCGGAGGGGGCGGCGATGTTTGAGGGTGGGTGGCGAACGGGGGAGGTGGTGTAGCCCTCTGGGCGAGTGGTGGGTGGTGTCGGCCTTGGCTCCTCAACACCGGGACAGTGGATGTAAAATGCTAGGACAACGTTAAAGAGATCGACTGGATTTTCTGCGGCCTCCTGCCCCGAACCTTCCTGAGAAGGAGCCCTGGGGAGGAGGACGCCCGCGACCCCGATCGCGGTAACGGGGATACCCAGGCCGCGCGAGCACCCGGATACCGAGGCCTGGAGGCCAAGTTCTGGGGCACGACCGTGGGACCCAGACGCCCGGCGCGGTTGCCACGGCAACGCCCTCGGGCGCGCGGCGATTGGCGGCGCTTCAGGGGCGGGACCCAGGAGGCGCTCCCGCGAGAACTTGGCCTCGTGGCTTCCGGTCGGCGCGGGCCAAGAGGGCGCGGGAGAGGCTTCCGGCCTGGGTGGCCTCCTGGACTGTTACTCTCGCGTACGGTGGGGTAGCCGGTCTTGCTGGCTGTGCCAGCAAAATGTGACCAGAATAGGCTCCTTGTCCCTCCTCCGCTGCGACCACCCTGGACCACCTTTAGTCGCTTTGAGTAATGCCCCACCTCTCGCCGGGTCTTCCAACTCCGCCCTTCAGTCCATGTTCCATCTGGTGGTTCTTGGTTTCCCTGTCAAGGCTGTAACTCCGTCTGCCTCTACCCCACTGCTCCCCTACTTCAGCCTTGTTCACTCGTGACTGACCTTGCTTCATCTCCCCCCAACCTCTTGCTGGTCCCTCTGTCTAGGCCACCCCTCTTTAAGTGAGGTGACTACCTGCTTAAAGTTACAACCCACATTCCCCATCCTCCCTGCCCTGATTTTTCTCCACAGGTCTTACTACCATCCAGCACAGTTGATAATGTACTTATATGTTGTACTTATATGTTCCATGGCCAAGAGTTTGTCTTGTTCAAACAGGTGCTCAGTAGTTGCTGCAGACTAAGCAGGTGGATGAGGGGTCTTCTCTCCTCATCTTCCCTAAGAAGGGTGTTGAATCCCTTGGGTCACCCTCTCTGGAAGGAGAACTGGCCAGGACTAGCTGACTGCCCACGTGCCAAGTGTCTTGCTTTTGACATCTCACTCCCAAAGAGTGGCCTCCCATTTCTGTGGGAGGCCCAAGGAGCCTCTGGGAGCCCTATTCCTCCAAACACTGTCATCCTCAGCTCAGAATCCTTTGGTCTCCAGATGTCACTGGCTGTTGCTGGCAGTCCCTCCCGCATGCCTGGCACTCTGCTGAACTGTGTGAGAAGGTCTGGTGCTGCCTTCAAGGTTCTCAGTCTGGTGGGAGGGGCAGAGAAGCGACTTATCACCACACCGAGTGCAGTGCTGAGGATGGGCACCTGAAGCATAGTGGAAGAGGGTGGGACCCCTCTAGAATGGGGTCTCTAGAATTCCTCCCAGTGGTCCGGGGAGCTCTTCTGGCGTGAAGTGTGCACCATGAACAACAATTACTGGTTTTCTCCTCTGCGCAGACATGATTTCTGGGATTCAGCTCTTGGTGGCTGAGAAGCCTGTGCTTTTCCCAGGGCCGGATGCTGCTTCTCAGGCGAGAAGCCAGACAAGCATCCAGGCTGCCCAGAATTGCATCCAAGTGTCCAGACAACTGGCTTCCCTGTGGGTGTGGGCAATGGGAGAGGGGCTTTTGCTTGGTGTGTGGCTTGAGTGAGCGAAGGCAGCCATATGCTGCCAGCCTCATGGGGAGCAGGGCACAGGCCACCCCAGCAGCCAGATGCTCCTGGGCTAGTCTATGGCTCAAAGGCATTTCCTTCAGGAGAAGGGCCAGGTGGCTCCTCTCCACCTGCTCTCCTGCCCTTGCCTCCCTCTTAGTGCCAAAGTCTAGGGTTTCAGGGCTGCGTCAGCATTGGGCCCTGCTGTACTGTCCTTCTGGCATGGGGCATGGTGGCCTGAAATGGACATCTGGTCTGCCTCAACCCCCACAGCCAGGGCATCTGTGGCCCCATGGAATGCAGTAGCAGGGAGGAGAGCCGGAACCAGGGAAAGGCCATGCTCTGCTGTGCTTGTCAAGTGGCCAAGCATTCCTGGCATGGCTTACCTGGCATCACCCTTGCCACTGAGGCTTACTGAGGGCAACCCCCAAGGGCCCTGCCAGGGTTCCTTTTGCCAGGTTGTGTCTGCTCAGGCCAAGAGAGGGAGGGACACAGGCCCCAACTGATGATGCCAGTCCAGTGGGATCTTGAACTCAGAAATAGTAGGAAAGGAGGGCAGCCTCTGCCCCTTGCTAATGATGTGCCCTCCCAGCTGGCAGAGGCATCCAACCTGCTCTGCAGGAGTTAGATCTACAGCCTGAGAGGGCTTCATTTTACAGATGGGAAAACTGAGGCTCTGAGAGGGGATGAAAACATGTGCACTTAGGGGGCTTTATCTTGTTTGCCTGTCAGCACCCCCACTGAGATCAGTGTCATTAGCTCCATTTTATGAAAGAGGAACTGGGGATTGGAGAAGTGAAGCGCTGTTTGCAAGCTGTCCCGGGTAAACCCCTTATCTGGCCCTGGCTTGCACGGATCTGAAAAGGAGCAAGGGCAGTGCCCACACTTGCTTGTTTGGCCACAAGATGGAAAAGTGAGCCCAAGAACGCAAAGCTGAGGGAAGGGAGACCCAGGATCAAGGTGATCCTCCTGCAGGAAGCAAGAAGTCCTGAGGCCCAGCTGGGCTGGGAAGTTTGAAATGAGGCTGCCAAATGCAGCTGTAGCCACCGGGGTCCTCACTGCACTTGGTCCTCCCTCCCACCATGCCCCCAGGTGTATGGAGTCACACTTGGTCACTGGGTCCTAAAGAAACAAGAAAACATCATCTTTGGTCTCTACCTGGCATGTAGATGAGGCCATCGGCATGACCCCTGCCCTCCTCTGCAGTCTCTGCCCTACCAGGCCTTCCCACAGGCCCTTCCCTTCCTGTACCTCAGCTGTGGGAACCTATGCCCGAGAGATGTGGTGCCCCAGGCCTAATACTATTCCAGACGTGGAGGGGAGCCCCCACCCTCACCATCATATCATCCGTCATCGGCAATAGTGATGAGACTTGGTCACAGCCCTTTGAAGGTCGGGCCAGTTCAGCTGGGAGCAAAAGGAGCAGCCTGTACCAGGCGACTGTGACAGAGCAGATGGCCGAGGGGCAGAAAAGAGCTGTAGACGCCCCCAGGGACCCTCCCGTTGGAGCCAGAGAAGGGGCCGTGGAGGAAGGGGCTGGTCCCAAGATGGGAGGAGGCACCCCAGGCGGGGTCATCCTAGCAAGCTGCCCTGGAAGGGAAAGTGTGTCTGGAAGCCTGGTGCACATCAGGGGGCCTGGGAGCCAGGCTGAGCAATGGGGTCATGTCCATGGGCTTTGAGCCCAAGGCTGACAGAGCGCATCCCAGCTCGTGGAAGCAGCTTTTCAGCAAGTGCCTTCAGCTTTCTTGGAAGCAGGCTGAGTTTAAATTATAAATAAACAAATGAGAACCCTGCGGCAAAGCGTGGGCCAGTGGGAACATGGGAGAGACTGGAGACAGAGACCTCACTTGGGAGCTAATATTCCCCCTGAACTTGAACCCTCCTGCCCTCTCTTCCTAACCTGCCTCTGCCTCAGGGGCTTCTGGGCCTTCTGCTGAAAGTATCACCTGGGGTCTCAGGCTTCAGGGGCTGACCTTGGTTGGCCAGAAGAGGTCCAGTGTGGAGCCTGCATTGAGGGGAGTGGGGAGGTCCACCTGGCTTATACACCCAAGAGGTTCAGGCCTGAGTCTCCCTCGGACAAAAACAGGCCCCGGTGGACACTCATCCGTGTGGGAGGTGCATTACCAAATGTTTGAAGGGGGAGAAAAAAAATCCCATTTTCTTAGCTTTTTTTTTCCTTCTATTTTTTGATTATTTTTCTAGATGACTTCATTTCCAAGAAGGGTGTAGGGGAGAGGAGGAGGACAGGGGGCCTGAGGGATGAAATGGGGAGAGTGGGTGCCAAGCCCAGGGAAAAGTCTGTGGGGGAATTGAGGGCCACCTTGTCCTGACCAGGTGCTCCCAGCCCAGACTGTGTCTCCTCCCCCTGATCTCCATGGACTTCTTGGCCAGCTTCAGTCCCACAAAGTCCTTAGACAGAGGTCAGCTCCCATCCAGCTGGGATTAGCAGGAGAAGGGATTCTAGGAGCTTCTCTCTGGGGCATGACCTCCCCGCCCCAGTAAGGGCAGAGGTCTCCTTACTCCCTCTACTGCTCAGAACCAGCAGTGTAGGACCCACTCTGGCTATCTTGACGGAAAAGAAAGTTTCTGCCCAGTGGCCACATGCCCAGGAGCAACACCCCAACCACATGGTCTCCCCATTGGGTGCAGACCCAGCAGCCCACACGTGATAGGACACTGATGCTCCAAAGCCAGGGCCTTCTGCTGCCACCCTTGCTAGAAAAGATTCAGGAGGATATGTTTTTTGGTGTTGCCTGCTTCTGAATCAGTCTGCCCAAGTGAATCTTGGTTGGTGGAGCCCAGGTCACATGCCCCCGCTCTAGCTGCAAGGGAGTCAGGGAACACCAGCAAGGCAAGAAGACCGCAGCAAAGCAGCAGCCACCTCAGAGCCCCTTTAGTTCACAGAGGACTTTAGCAGCCCAGATGCCCAGCAGCTGCTGCACTCTGAGAAAGAAGCCGTTCCAGGCTTCTCTTCCAGGCTCCAGTGGCTGCTGGAGACCTTTGGTGTCCCTTGGCTGGTGGGTGCACCACTCCTGTCTCTGCCTCCAAGTTCAGAGTCGTCTCTGAGTCTCAGATCTCCCTCTGCTTTTCTCTTCTGACACCTGACATTGGATTTAGGACCTACTCTAATCCAGGATGATCTCATCTTGAGATCCTGAACTTGGTTATATCTGCACACTCTTATTCTAGATATGGTCACAGTCTGAGGCTCCAAGATTCCATCTTTTGGGGGCCCCACTTAATCCACTCCAAGAGGCATGAGAAATGAGCCCTGAGAAGGGGGCAAGGGAGAAGGGGGAGAGGTGAGGCAGAAGGAACATTCAGGCAGGAGAAACCAGCTGTCCTAGTCCAGCATTCACTGGACCATCAAATCTCCTTTTGGATCCTGAAACCTCAAGTCAGCTGTGGCTGCCCAGACAGAGCTTTCCACTACTTCTGGTGTCCCCAACATTGTCTTTTCTCCAAGGCTAGGCACCACGAACAGCCCATCTTGAGGGCTCCCAGGTGCCCCTGTGCCCCAGACCCCCAAGATCCCCATGTCCAGGAGGCAGAAGATGCCTTGCCTTCAAGGGAAAGGGTGGGTCCCCCAATCTCATTTCTTGACTTCCCACTTCTCAGAGCCATCCTTTCCCCCTCCCCAAATCCTCCCTGTTGGAGTTTGGGCCATTTCTTCTGATGGGGCTCATTGCCATCCTTGGCAGAAAATGCTGTCAGAGATGGAGAACCTTCAAGATGTATGGGTCAGAACTAGAATATAAAAACACCTGTGTGCATTCCACAGTTTACATGGCCCTTTGTCCTACATTGTCTCTTTAGAGCCTCACTTTTGCCTGCGAAGGAGATAGTAACCCCATTTTCCAGAAGGGAAGACTGAGGCTGTCAGAGGCCTAATGACTTGCCTGAGTTTACATAAACCTGAGATTCCCACCCCAAATGTCCAACTCTAGCTTCTAATGCTATTCCTACCAACTCTACCACACTGGGCTCAATCCCATGAAGAATCCTGTCTATGTCAGGGCTTGAATCCTTCTAGGAACAGTGAGCTCACCACCTAACAAAACAGCAAATTCCACTGACAATCCCAAGTATCAGAGAAGCCTCCTACATTGTAACTTGCCCCTCCAACCCTGGCCTTGGCAATGGGCAATGCCCAGCCCTAGTCTTCTCCAGGACACATCTTTCCATTTCTTACCCATTTCTTGAAATGTCCCTTCTGGGTTACCCTCTCTAGAAGGGTTTCTGGCCTCTTGATGCCCCACCTACTTCAAGGACACAGGTCCTTGAGTCGTGAGGCAGCTGCAGAGGGTGACTTTGGACAGGTGTCCCCCGGCACTGTGCCCAAGTCAGGTGGAACTAAGGTGAGGACTGTGCCTGGTCTGGAGGTGACAGTCTCTTTGCCCACGACCAGGGTCTGAGGGTGAGGCCTGGCCATCTGGCCACCTTGGCCGTCTCAAGGGGGCCACCATGGGCGCTCCTGGGCAGAGGCAGTCACTGTGTCACAGCACAATGGCAATGTCACACGTTGGGAAAGAAAAAGAAAGGCAACCACCAGCAAGCAGAGCGGCTGAGGAACAGCTGAGCTGAGTCACTGCAGCCGGGCGGGTGGAGGCGGCTGCAGGGGCGGGGTGGGGGCCTCCTAGGGATAGAGGGAGGAGGAGGGGACACCAGGCCCACCTGGCACCCTCCCCTGGGCTTCTGGAGTATGGAGGGTCGAGGCATCTACCCTCCCCATCCAGTGGGATGCCCAGGCATTTGAGCTGACTGTTAGGACTGTCCAGCCAGCTGGCCTCCAGCTCCATTCCCAGCTCAGCCACCACCCGGCCCCCAGGCCTCCACCAGCCACGTCATCTTTCTAAGCCTCAGTCTCCTCCTCTGTCTAGTGGGGTAATGGCTGCCTCCCCTACTCCTGGGCCGATTACTGAAGGCCATGGGGCCAAGTGCTCAGGGTGGCGTCTGACACCCAAGGGGGTGCTGAGTGCGCCCAGCGACTCTGCTCACCATCACTATGAATGAGAAGCCCTAAGGTTTTCCAAAGCAGGATTCTAGGGTTTGCCTAGTGGGCCTCCCTGACTCCTGCCCCTGCCCCTTCCAGTACCCCATGAGTGTGCTGCTGAGGCTATTGGTGGTCTTGGGCTGTTTCCTTGTTTATTTTCCGCACCTCCCCCTTCATGGGCCCCAGTGGCCCTGGGAGTCCAGGGTCCAGTAGGCTGCCCCTATCACCTGCCAGGACCCACACTGCATGGTTCTCACTGAGGCCAGGAGGGGCTGCAGAAGCAGGCACTGAATCCCACTCTGCAGAGTGGCAGCACCTGGCACATAGCACTTCTAAAACCTCTCTGGGAGCCACAGCAGACGGCGCTGGCATCCTCCTATCCTCACAGGAGGCCCCTCAGATGGCAGGATGCCCCCAGCCTGCTGAAGCTCAGGGTTTAGGAATTGGGAGGCACCCTGAAGATGATCCAAACTCGCTCCCTCAGGCCCTCTGTCCAATGCCCCCAGTGATACCAGGGGAATCCCTGCCTCGGCCAGTGCTTCCAGTCCCCCCTCCCCATCGGTGGTCGTGCTGGGATTTCCTGAGCCCCTGGCCCAGGAACCAGCACCACGGGCCTCACCCCAAACCAGGAGCCCATGTGATCCCAGCCCCTCCCTCCCTGCACTCCCAGCTCTCCCTTGGCGGGCGCCTGTCTCTCCCGCCCCCATGCTACCGCGGAAAGGGGTTCCTATGGCACCCCTTCCCCCGCACACACTTAGCTCACTGGCAGCCCATCTGCCCCAGACAGTGAGCAGCAGATGCCTTTATGCACAGCGGTGCCTGAAGTGTGGCCCAGCGCCTGCTGGACGAGAGCATGCCAGCCCAGTGCGGGGCTCACGTGACACTAGGCTGGGGCACGGGCCCCTCACCCAAGGCGAGACCAGGCCATCCAGACAGCTCACCAGGGCTGAGAATCAAAATGTCTGAGCCTGGAATCACAGTGGCCCTGGAGAGAGTTGCTGGATAGGCAGCTCTCCAGCAGGCTGCTCCCTTGGGAGATAGGTTTCTACAGCTCCCTGACTCCCTGGGGAGGGCCCAAAGTGAGGGGGTTGGTGGACCCCACGAACAGACCCCATAGGGCCAGTCACTGCACAAAGCATGTATGAAGGCTTAGGGGAGAGGCTTCAAAGCACCCAGCTCCTGCACGAGTGTAGGACCCTCACCTGGGCCTCATAGGGCTCCTCACTCGGTCTATCTTGGCCCCCTGGTCTTCTGGGCCCCAGCCTCACCCCAGCTCCCGTAGCAAACTTCTCTCTCTCTCCTGAGTTTTTACAACCGACAGGGGCAAGTGGCAGAGCAGGGTCAAGGGACCCTAGAGCTGGGCTTCCTGAGGGGTGGTCACAGTTTCTGGATCCACTGGTCCCTGGACTCACCTACTGTTTCCAGGATGCACGTGGCCAGTTGGCAAAGAGCCTTGTTTCCATGGCAGCAGCTTCTAGCCCTGGATCCAGTGGGGAAGGGATGGCTGAGGACCCCAAGAGCTTGGTCTTTACCTCTGCTTTGCCCTCCCCAGCCCAGGGGCAGTCTGATAGCCCATGGGTGGCCAGCGGAGCACTAGAGGGCCAGCCCAGCCTGGGGGAGGGAACTGCTGGAGGGCTGCAGTGCCCCATCCACTGAGGTGAGGCGGTACACACACTCTTCCACCCTCAACAAAAACAGGAAAAGAAATTGGCTAAGTCTAGAGCCCTATGGACTTTGACTTGACATTAGCTAGACTTTTCTGATTCTGGAAAGAATTAGAACATTTCAAGATCTGTGCATGGGGCTGCTAGCTGCCAAGCCCTTATCTTGGTCATGGGCTCGTGCCCAGTGTCCTGTGTGAGACGTGACGGGGAGAGAGGTGAAACTGTCTTAGGCTGGTGTCAGCCTGCCTCCCTGGGGCAGAGGAATGGAGAGCTTGGCCTCCGAGGACCCCATTAAGTGAGACCCCAGAAGCCACGACAAGCCCTGCAGCACCCCTCTCTCCCCCACCCTCACCCTCTGCTTTTCTCCCCTCCTCCCAGCACCCACACAGTGCAGGCAACCACAAGCACTGGCACACACGCACGCCCCCGGGCCGCCTCTGCTCCCCTCACATCTTGCGTTTGTTTTGCTTCAGCAGGGCTCGAATGGGGACACGCTGCACTCTCACAATTGGCAGCTTGCTCCGCTCCCCCTGTGCCCCCCCATGGAGGTGCCATATGTCAGTGTCATGAATAAGCATGAGGCTCCATGGCTGGGGGGCTGGGAAATGGCAGCTGCCAATCACCAGCTGAGCAGACATGGGGTAGGGGGTACCATGGAGTGGGTCACCACTACCAGAGGGGTGAGGCAGGTGGGGGGATGGCATGGGCAGAGGCATGGGAAGAGGGTGGGGTCGGAGCATGGTCCCTGGTCCTCACCAGGGGGACACGTCTCTAGGTGACCACTATGCTTTCCTGAAAACAAGCAAAACCCCAAAGGCAGGGTGTGACCATGTGGGGGTGTCCAAAGTCCATGAGCCCTGCCTCTCAGCCTTGTCTCTGCCTGTGGGCCGGCTGGCCAGCTCACACCATCTCCTCCAGAATACCCTCCTCCTGGGCCAAATGCTTCAACTTGTGCCTCTCCCCAGCATGTGCTCCATCCGAGCCTCCCACTAGAGAGCGGGGGACCCAGGCTTCACCTGCAGGGAGGAGGATGGAGACCCAAACTCAGCACCTGCGCTGGGCCAGGCACATCTACACAGGGCCCCTTTCACTCTCACAAAACTCCTGGGAACTGGGATTATTAGCCCCATTTTACAGGTAAGAAAACAGGCTTAGAAAAGTTTTAAGCAACTGTCTCCAAGTTTTACGGCTCAAGAGTCAGGTAGCTGAATTCTGCTCAGGTTTACCAGTACATTGCTAGAGGCTCTGAGCACTTGGCCCAGGGTGCTGTTCTGTGTCTGCACTGCTCCGGGTGCCAGCCACCCAGGGCCTGGTCACTCCTCCTTTACCTCCCTGCCCTGCCCTAACCCTTGTAGAGTTTACCCTTCCCTGAGGATGCACTTATCATGCATCTCGGATCCTGCAGAGGCCACACAAGTCATGGGCACTTGCACATTTGTCCTTTCCCAGCACTGTCCCACCCCCTGACCAGCAGTGACTAATTCAGGCCCGAGCCAGCAGGTGGCTGTGGAATGAATGAAGGAACAGACAGAGTCAGGCTGCAAGGTGACAGCCATGCTCTGTGTGTACCGGCATGACTACAGAAGTGTGTCCCGGGGAGATGGAGGCCAGGCCCGGCCCACCCAAACCCCAGACCCTTTTTCTCATTCCCAGCCCTGCTGGAGGCTGAGGCAGGCGATTGCGTGGCCTGGATCGGATTAACTGCTCTGAGTTAACTGGCTGTCCCTCGCCGCCAGCATGACAGATTCTGCTTGACATTTCCCTAGATAGTTAATTGATACCCAAGTAATTTGTCACGGAGACCTCGTTATATGCCAACTGGGTCCCCTAAGCCGTTAACGTCTGTGCCCCAGAAACAAGATTGGCAAGTTAATAATGAAGCCTTAATCATGCTATTCCCTGCTGGCATGGGAAGAGAACTACCCGGAGACAAGATGGGGTGCTGCTGGGAAGAGATGGTGCTTTCTGAGGGGTTTAGGAACGGAATGTCCTGAGAGAGCCTGGCATCCCCTTCCCTCGGTTTCCCCAACCAGGTGTGCCTTCTTCTGATGACAGTGCTCTCATAGTCCACAGAGGAATGCCCCTCCATGAAGTGGGCTATGGCTGACTCTACTCCCTGGCTCCAGGTTGGACACCTGGTCCCCCCTCCCTTCCAGCTTGGTGATCAAATTAAGCAATGATCACAGTCCATCCAGAACCTAGGCCTGGGGTTTTTAAGTGGAGCCTTTGGGACAGAGGGACACACTTCACCCGGGAACACTACAGGGGAGAAAGAAAGCCTGGGCTGCTGCCAGCTATCCAGCATCCAGAGGGGAGGCCCCCTGGATCAAAGGGACAGGGCAGACGTGTGTTGCAGCCAGGCCACACATAGCCAGCTCTGCCCTGGAGTGAACTAACAAGCCCCTATTATTAGCTTAAGGTGGTTTAAGTTGGGTTTTGTCACATGTAATCCAGAGAGCTCTCAGCTCAAACACCTACAGGCCCTTACTTCAGGATTCAAGCTTGTCTCCAGGGCCCAGGTGAGGTCTGCTCACAAGAGTGAGAAGTCCTGGGCAGGAAGACAGCCCAGTGCAGAAAGGCAAGGCCTGGACAGAGGGGATCCCGGTGGAAGAGGAGGAAAGCTAGAGTAGAGGCCATCCAGCATCTTGGGCTGGCAGCCCAGGCTGACATGATGGCATTGAGTTCAGCACCATGGACAGCAGTGGCTTTCCCCAACACAACAATGAAGGCCCAGAGGAGCAAACAGAGATCTCCCACCCACCTAGGAGACACAGGACGATGAGGTTCATCTTGAAGCTGTGGACAGATTCCTGAAAGATGTCACAGTGTCCTGTGTCTTGAAACAAAGACTCTGCGGGGTATTTAAAAATCCCCCTTTCCTGGTCTTGCCAGTTTCTAGGGTGGTGTTAGGGTGGAGCTGTGGTTCTGAAGAAATCAGATAATGCATCCATTATAACAAAGCATCTCACTCTCATAGGAGTGAGATGAGGGTGAGAGAGGTCCCTGGTGCTGGACCTTATATACATCAGGTATACAAGGCAACTGAGTCAGGTGGGTACAGAAGGAGTGACACAATATTAGTTATGCTTTGGCGGACTAAAATATTATTCAGAACAAAGGTATATTCTCTCATAGTTTCTGAGGGGTAAGAACCTGGAAGCAGATAGGCTACCTGGTTCTGGCTCAGCATCTCTTATGAGGTTGTAGTCAAGACGATGTGGCCAGGGCTGGGGGCACCTGAAGGCTTGATGATGGCTAGGGCGTGTACTTCCAAGATGGTGCCCTTATATGGTGACTGGCAGCTGGGATCAGTTCTCTGCCATGTGGACTTCACAGAGCAGTTTATAACACGGCGAAGTGAATGATGAGCGGGAAGAGGGAGGGTAGGGACACCATCAAGAAAAAAGTCCCAGTGTGTTTTAGGCCTAGCATCAGAAGTGACACACCTTCACTTCTGCACCTTCATAGAGGTCACACAGACGGACCTAGTTCAATGTGGCCAGGGGGTTATATCAGCCCCAAGAGGCCATCTTGGAAGCTGGCTACCACAGGCTCCAAGAAAAAAAAATAAATTCAAGATGGCCTGATGCTTTTAATGTACCAAAAAGGGATTTATATTTCTATTGCAGAGTGTGAGACTAACTAATGGATACACAGAAAATAACCAAGCCAAAAACATAAGGAAATTATCAAGTGCAGGAAAAACAAGAGGTTGTACAAAAATGGAGACGTAACTACGTTACATTACTCAGCTACAAACAGTATGTGCCGAGAAAGAATAACGCAGACATTGAATTCTGGTTCAGTGAAAATGAGAAGACGAAGGAAAGTGTGTGGGGGGCTATGTGAGAGGAAACACATTCTCAACTCCCATAGCAGGAAATCAATGGATAATTTCTAACTCTAGGGGAAAAAAGAGGGAAGAGAAAAAAAAAAAAAAGAAAGGCAACATTAGCATAGAATTTAGAAGTAAATATGAAAAAACAACCTCCACACCAAAAAAAAAAGAAAAAAAAAGAAAAAAAAAAACCTAAAAACTGAAATAACAAAACTTTGCATTTGAGCAGGGGAAGTCAAGAAAGGAGAGGAGTGGGTGGGTTAGGATCTAGTGGATCTTCATTACTGTTTGACTGTTTAAACTATGCATATTTAAAACCCTGGTTTAAAAACACACACACACAACAAAACACCAAAACACCAGTGCAATTTAAGTAACTAAAAGACAAAAATACTCCAGCCTGGTCTCCACTCCCAGCTCTCCACTGGGCACCTGCGGCCCTGAGAAAGGGCCTAGGGAGCTGTCTCTTCTTCCTGGAGAGGACCCCCGACCCACACCCCATGTACTGCAGTCCTCCCCTGCTCCACCATGAGCCTCTAGCAGTCTCCCCAGTCTCTCTCTGAGTTAATCCAGGTTGGCTTACCTGTCTGTCTTGGGACTGCATTCTTCCTCCACTAGCCTGCCTCTCACCTTCCCTGCCCCCTTCCCAGGTCTTCTGCTGGTTGGGTGGAGAGGAATCAGATTGGGGGGCACCCAGCCCTGTCCACAAGCAACAACTGTGCCCCTGGCCCCTCCAGCCTGCATTCCCTACCCTGCCCTCAGTGCTGCCCATCATGGTAGGAAACCCAGAAGTTCCTCCTGTTTCCCAGGGAGGTGAAATGGGGATAGTGGGCTGTGCTCAATCATTTCCATGACACTTCTCCTAATTACCCAGTGTACTATTCATTTGGATGTCAGCGCTGCCGCATGCCTGTCCCTTTAATTAATAATTTGGTAAAACTCCATGCAGAGCCTCGCCAGGGCAATGCAACAGGGACTATTGGGGCTGGGCCAAACCTGCAGTGGGTGGGCCAGGCTGATGAGGACCCCCCACCTCCCCTGACCCAGCAAGTGCAGAGGCCTTAGGCTGGAGCCCTGCTTCCTTGTCCCTAGATGTTCCCATCAGATCACAGAGCCCCAGGTGCAGCCCCTTAGGGAACCCTTCCAGGGGAGGAAAGCAGACCCCAAGGGCTGTGTGTATACCAGTGACTGGGGTCTAAGTTGGGGGACTGGCTCCCCTGCAGCCCAGACTGACCCTTGAGCCCTGGAGGGTTGAGACCCTAGGAGTGGGGAGGTGTGATCAAAGGGGCCAAGGAGCCTGGCTCAGACACAAGCTCAAACAGGTCAATACCTGTGATCAGAAAGTAAAGGCACAGGGGAGGGATCCTTGGGGCAGCTAGGAACATGGCTGGGCCTCCTCCCTGTGGCCTGGCCTTGACCCGATCATAAAGAACTCCCAGGCCTGGGTGTCCTCTGTTCCTGACTGCTCCAAAAGTAGGGAGGGTAGGCAGACTAGGGTCCTGGAGGCAGGTGCCATGAGGGCCCTGGATGTGACCTGAAATGGCCAGGCCTGCCCACCAGCTTGTGGTAGCCTCCAGGCTCAGCCCCTGGGGACCTGGGAAAGAGGCACAGAGGCTGCCGGGCTAACAGGAAGATCTATTTGGATCTGATTTGAATTATTGAGTGTTTCAAGACTTATTCTTGGTTCTGGGGCAGGCTGTGGTCTGTGAAGATGGATATCATCTCGGCCCTATTTTTAAGGCTCTGTGGGAAGGAACCCAGTGCACTTAAGGCTCCTGTGCAGCCTTCTGCAGGGCAGAGCTCCTGGGGGCAGGGGGAGAGGTAGGCAGGACATGCCACCCCCAAGCCCCGCCCCATCCCACTGCTTTCCTGCTCTCCCATGAATGACCCCAGCCAGCAGGCCCTCAGGCTCCATGTTGGCCCCCTTCAGTTGCTTCAGCGCCACCCCCATCTTTCCAACCCCTCCACATGAACTCCCAGCTTGGCCTACCCCTCTGAGATGCTCAGGGCTATATCCACACCCACCACCCTGGTGTGAGCCAGGGATCCCAGCAAGCTTCAGACATGTTCTCTCTCATATCTCTGATATGGCCTTGGTGTGGCCAGGAGACAGGATCAAGGGGCCAGTTCTCTTCCTCCAGGCTGTACCTCAAGCTAGTCTCTTTAAAGTTCAGATGCCCACCCCACCCCCACCTCTACCCATAAGCCTTCCATGACAGGCTTAAGCCCCCACTCAGCCCACCCAATCTCTGCTATCCTTCAACTGCTTGCCTGGAACCTCTGAGGTCAGGCCAGGATTTAGGTGGGGCCATAATTAGATTCTGATGGGGTGGGATTTATAGTCTTTGGGGCTTGTGGGAAGAGATGGAAGCCCTTGAAAGCAGAGCTAGGTTGAGTCCTGACTGTCTGAATCTTGCAGGGGACCCTGCCCTCCCACTCCTCACTCAAGCCAGGGGCACTACAGAGGCATTGTGAGGGTGGGGAGAGTACTCCTTAGAAAAACCACTCACTGCCAGACTGACCCAAACTGCTAAAATCAGTAAACAAAGTAGAAATACTACTACCAACTTTATAGAACTAGAAAATTTCACAAACAATTGTATGCCACCAACACACTAGACAATATGGATGAAATGGACAAATTTCTAGAAACACATAAACTATCAAGTGATTCAGGAACAGAAAATTTTCAACAAAGAGATTGAATCAGTAATCAAAATCCTCCCAACAAAGACAAGCACAGGGCCAGATGGCTTCATTGTGATTTTACCAAAGGTTTAACAAGAATCAACACCAATCCTTCTCAGACTCTTCCAAAGAAGAAAAGAGGAGGGAACACTTCTTTCCTATGAAGCCAGTATTACCCTTATATCAAAGCCAGACAAAGACATCACAAGATAAGAAAACTACAGACCACTATCCCTTATGAATAGAGATGTAAAAGCCCTCAACAAAATACTAGCAAATCAAGTTCAGCAGCATAGTAAAAGGATTATACACGATGGCCAAGAGGGACTTATTCCAAGATAAATGCAAGAGTGGCTCAAAATATTAAAGTCAATCAATCTAATACATCACATTAACAGAATGAAGGAAAATGATCATTTCAAAGGTGCAGAAAAAACATTTGATAAATCCAACACCCTTTCATGATAAAAACACAGAGAAACTAGGAATAGAAGGAACTTTCTCAAGCTGATAAAGGTTGAAAAACCCACAGCTAACATCACTCTGTGGTGAAAGATTGAAAGCTTTCTCCCCCAAGATCAGGCACCTGTCTCTCTACCTCTGTAACACAGATTCAGATGGGAAAGGAAGAAATAAAACTTTCTCTGTTCGCATAAAACATGATCTTATGCATACATACGCACACACACATTAGTGCTAATAAATGAGTACAGCAAAGTTGTCAGATTTAAGATACAAAAATAGTTGTATTTTTATACACTTTCAATGGGCAATTCAAAAATAAAACAGTAGCATCAAAAACAATAAAATACTTAGTAATAAATTTTACCAAAGGAAGCACAAGATATGGTCAAGGAAAATCACAAAACATTGTTAAAAGTAATTAAATAAGAAATAAATAAGTGAAAAGATCCTGAGTTCAGTGACTGGAAGAGGTAATACTGTTAAGACAGCAGTGCTCTCCAAATTGATCAGTGCGATCACTATCATAATTCTCACTGCCTTTTTTGGGGGCAGAAATGGACAAGCTGGTTCTAAAATTCATATGGAATTACAAAAGACCAAAATACCCATATGCAAAAGTTAACTCAAAATGGGTCGAAGATCTAAATGAAAGCACTGAAACTACAAAACTCTTGGAGGAAATTTTTGTGACATCAGATCAGGCAATGGCTTCATTGTTATGACACCAAAGCACAAGCAACAAATGAAAAACAGATAAACTGAACTTCATCAAATTTTAAAACCTTCACTCAAAGGACGCAATCAAGAAAATGAAAGGCGATGTCCCTGGCAGTTCAGTGGTTAAGACTCTGCATTCCACTGCAGGGGCTGTGGGTTTGATCCCTGGTTGATCCCAGGCTGTCCCTGCCTCTGACCACTAATGCCTCAGTGTGGAGCCCGGCTGGTGCTGTATACCGCCCCCCCCATTCTTCATTCACTGGGAAATGACTGTGCCCCCGCCGGCATGGACTCCACATGGATCCTCACACTCAGTCCCCCAACTGGATCAAACAAGTGCCTGGATCATCGCAGGACACAGACCCGAGGCAGGAGGGGCACTGCCAGCACAAGGGAGTCAGAAGCCGCAGGTACAGAGGTGCAAGTTCCAAAGCCACAAAATCCCAGAGCCTGGGGTGAGTGGGCAGATGGCCCAGGGCCTGGTAGGAAGGGTAGGGTGAGGTGAGGGCTCCCTGTGCACCCCCAGCTGTGATGAGCAGGTATTTTTTCAGTCCCAGGACTGGGTGGACAGTGGAAGCGGAGGTGAGAAGAAAGATGTGCCAGTGTGGACATCTGGGAAGGACTGGAGATCAGAATCTGGGACAGGCCTTCCTGCCTGCAGGAGTCTCCTTGGAGGTGCCTGTGGAACATGCCAGAAGTTGCTTGCCCAGCAGGCCTTTGAGTGGAGACCATAAGCATGTGAGTGGCACCCAACAGCCCGCTTTACCCCAGGAGGTCCTCTGTACCCAGAAGCCCCCCACCCTGGAATGGTCCTGTTTCCTACTGCAATGTCCTAACAATGGGCTTCAAGAGCAGAGGTTAAGCAGAAGGGGAACAGTACCCTGCAAGCCCCAAACAGCTGGATGCCTTGCTCACTTGTCCCCTTTGCTTCTAGGAGCCCAGGCCTGGAAGAGAGCTCCTTCCTCATCATGAATGAAAGGAGAGACACCAGAGCAGAGAACAGAAGGAGTGCTAAGACCTGAGGCTTCCCTGGGTTTCTGTGCCAGGCTGTCAAATCATGACAAGCAGCTCCTTGAGAGGCAGCATAAATGGCAAGAAAGGCCTTCAAAGATTCTTCACATCTCTCCCCAGTTCTTAGGGAACCTGGGGGCCTGGGGGTGAGCTGGCAGGTGGAGGACTGGAGGCTGTGGGTGGAGCCGTGTGGCCTTCTGGGATTTAGCTCACACCGAGGGGCATGGCCAGTCAGGGGCCAGAGTCAGGAATGAGGCAGAGCTGCTTCCCAAAGTGGAGATGACTTTTGAGGCTGGGCCTCTGGGTGAAGAGGCTGGCAGGGCAGAGTGCGTCAAGTTGGCAGGGATGGGGGAGAGCTATTGGCACTTGAACACAGTGGGCTGCCCACCCTCACAGACCCTGGCCAGGACAACAGATGCCAACACCCACCCTTTCTGGCACCAGTTCCAGCCCTCCACCTGGCACCAATCCCTTCAGCCTGAACTGCCCCTGTATGTCTCCTCCAAGCTCAGCCTCTTCCGGGTTAAGATGCAGCTCTTCTGCCCTTCTCCTGGCCCTGCATGTGCCAGAAGCAGACAGGCTGGAGACCGGCAGGGCAGCCAGGGGCCAAGCCCAACAGCAGCCACCCCAGTCTAGACCCTCCCTGGGCAAAGCAGGAGTGGCTAGGGACGGCAGGGAGCTGGGTCCTGGTTTATAAATGATCACGAAGTGAAAGAGCACGTGCACTCAGAGCAGCAGATGGGCCAGGAGAAGGTGTATATGTATGCATAGTCTGGCAGCCATAAGCCCACCTGGGCACTTTCAGAGCAGAACACAAAAACACCAGAAAACTCCCTGTGAACCTTGAGTCTCTTCCTGTGCTCCTGGGAAATTAATGTCACAGGTTCTCTGGATCTGGTGCCCTGCCATGTGAGCTGTATTCCAGTGAGCTTGCTCTGGGCCCCCAGGCCCCATGACCGCAGAAGGGGAAGGTGGCCACCCCAGTTCATGTGAGAATGGCTCTACCTGCTGCGTTCCCATGTCCTCAGGCATGGGTGTCCTACCTGTTCTGTGGGCCATTCCCTCAGTCCCCAAAGATAATTTGGAGCAGGAACTCCCTGGCATATAGCTCAGTGCCACCCTCAGCCTTTGCCTTACTGCCCCTGGGCTCCTGGGCCTTGGGGCTTCAGCTTTGGGCTTCAAGGAGCCCATCCTTACCTGCAGGCTCTTCTGAGACTCCTTGGGGGCACGCCTTTGGCCGTTGTGCCTCCTTGCTCCTGGTAATGACATCAAGAAATAACAGCATCAAACACCAGAGCCCTCCTCACTTCCCAGATGGTCTCTGGAAACTGAGCCAACCTGGATCCTCAGGGGCTTGAGGACCCAGGTCAGAGGGCAAGGCAGATCCTGATGGCCAACCTCTACCCCTAGAAGAGTTCAGGGGTACCCCCAGTCCTCAAAGCAGCTTAGCCAAGCGCAGGCCAGGAGGGGAAGGGAACACAAGGGAAACACTGTGCTTGCCAAGGGCTCCGAGCGGGAGAGGACAGGCCTGACATGGGAGCTGCCGGCTGCCCACCTCATTGCCTGTTTCCTCATCTGCAAAGTGAGCACAGTGCCTATCATATGGAAGTGCTGTTAGGGTTAAGCAAGCAGCTCCTGCACACACATGGCAGGATGAGAATTAATGTGTACCACACAGGTGAGGGAAGAGGCCTGGAGAGAGCAAATGACACAGCTGGTGCAGAACCAGGTTGTGAGCTGAGACCATCTGACTCCCTTGCCCTTTCTGTGGAACCCAAGGGCCTCACAGACAAATGGACCAAGGTAAGCCGAGGGCCGCCAGGGTGGGAGGTAAGCAGTGGACGGTGAGGGTTTCTGGAGAGTTCACACTGAACATGGAGTCCACACTGATGCCCAGCATTCTCTCCTGTCCCCTCAGGAACTTTGCGTCTGCTCCCTGGCCCTGCATGTCTGGCCTGAGCTGCAGCACAACTGAGAGAGGCCCAGCCACCAGAAATGGCCCCACGTAGGCATGACCCAGCCAGCCCAGCACTTACCTCCCCAACTGCGGGGCAGGGACCCCTTGGACTTCCTGGGTCCTGCGGATGTAGTCTCGGGAACGGATGTCAGCCTGGGGAGGAAAGCTGGAGTGAGAGGCGGTAGCTGGGGTCCCATGCTGGCCTCTGGACCAGTTCTCACCCAGAAGGGTGGCCTCTCCTGGGAAAGCCCATAGGGGCCCGACCTTCAGGACAAGAAGCAGCAGCCCCATCACGTGTGGGTGCCAGGATGCCCAGGCCCTCTGGTCAAGGTGCTTGATGGCCTAAGGGAATTGGCTGGGTGCTCCACTCCTGTTTCAGCTGGCTTTCAGTGGGCTTATAGCTTGTGCTTCCCTGTATGTTTTGCCTGAGTTGATGTTTTTCCTGCTAAAACTCTCTTCTTTGAAGGTTATCCTCAGCCCAGCTTGTCTGTCCC
The DNA here is from genome assembly GCA_006410675.1 of Oreotragus oreotragus. Lineage (NCBI taxonomy): Eukaryota > Metazoa > Chordata > Mammalia > Artiodactyla > Bovidae > Oreotragus > Oreotragus oreotragus. The sequence goes on from SJYX01014146.1 coordinate 120,837, forward strand.
CACTTTTGGTTCATCTGGCTCTCTGGGTAGTGTTGGAGAAGGAAATGGCAACCCACTCCAGTACTGTTGCCTAGAGAATTCCATGGACAGACACTACAGTCCATGGGGTTGCAAAGAGTCGGACACGACTAAGCGACTAATGCTTAACGCTGGGTGGTGTTAGCTGTTAACTCTGTCTGTGGGGAAGTGTCTGGAAAGTTCTGCTGAGTCACCAGAATCAAAGGGGGTTTGTGGGCCACAGGCTGGTATCAGACACATCCTGGGGAGAAGGGATCAGGCCTGAGGGGGGCCCCCAGAAACCTTCCACTTGGGTTCTCCCACTGGCTGACCCCCTTCCAGGGAGCCTGACCTCAGGGAGGCCCTGATCCCACCTCCAATGGGCTTAGCCCCGCTTCGGGCCACAAGACTACAGGACACAACAGCTAATCCTCCTGACTGCTTCTACTTCAGAGTGAACGGGCAAGTGGGCAGCAGGGTATCCAGGTGGGAAAGGCCCTGGAGACGTGAGGCAGTACCACCTCCCTTCCCCTAAAGTAGCCTGGCCCGGCCAGGGGACAAAGGGCCTGAGACCAACAGGGCCGGCCTTAAACCCCTCTCTCAGCTTCTCCTCTGAGATTCCAGAAGTAGTCAGGAGGGCAAAATGTACACAGGTGAGTGGGTCCAGGAAGAAGATAGATCAAGAGATAGCCAGTGCCACTGGAAGGAACCCCACTCCCTTTCCTGGAAGCGACAGGGGGGTGGGCTCCTGGACGCAGATGTTTGATTTTTCTCAAGAGCACACACACAGTGTTGCCCACCTCTGAGGGGCTGATGGCACTTTATGGGGTATCCTCCCACCTGCAAGGACACAGTGATCATCCATTCTGGGGCAAGGAGAGAGGTAGAGGGACAAAGACCTGCCCACAGTACCAGCTCAGTGGAGTCTCTGGTTCTGAGAGCCTGGGAAGAAATCTTCGGTCCTCGTTCCCAGCCCCACTCCTGCCCCAACCCCTGCCCACAAGGTTGCACAGGTGGGTGGGAATGGGAAAGGAAAGGTTTTCTGGGGCCAGGACACATGTCACAAGCTTGAGAACCCATGCATCTACAAACCCTGTGCGGGGAGGGAGGGAGGGAGGCTGCAGCTGTGGGCACAGCACGTCTACCTGGAGGCCACCCGAGGAGCCCAGGCTCTGTGGAACCCTCAGAGCTGCCGGCGTGGCCTAAACAGTCGTGTGCATGCCGCTGCTGCCACCTGGAGGCCACCCTGCACGCCCGCAGCCCGGAGGCCCCAAACCCCAGGCTCCCGGGGTGTGCAAAGCAGCTGGTGCTGAGCTGAGAGACTGGGCGGGCGGGCCCTCGGCCAGGTTGCCTCCAGCTGATGCAGCACAGGCCTCAGACCTTGCTGGGAAGGCAAATCTGACAGAGTTCCCTCCCAAATCACATCCAAAGCCCTGTGGTAAACTTGAAGACCTGCCGCAACATGCACCAGCTTCCACCTGCTCCCCCAGGCCAGGACTCCTGCCATACGTCCCCCTGAGTTTCTGGGCATCAAACTCCTTCCTGCCCTACAGTCTTTGTAAATGCTGATCCTCAGGCTTGGACTGCCCTTGCCCCTCCTCTTCCAGCAGGCCTCTCCCTGAGGGCAGCTTCCCACAGATCCTCGACTCATGGGCTTTCCAGGAACTTGTACCCCCTGGGTACCTCCTTGTGGCCAAGACAGCAAGGTGGCCCAAGGGCATCTTGCATGAGGTTCTATCTCCTACACAGCAGACCAAGCTTTTTCTTGGCTGGGCCAACTTGTCCATGAGAGTTCTGATCCCCTTTGGCCCCAAGTTGGTGCTATGTGGCCTGACTGGCATTTCTGGCACAAGTCTTCCTCAGCTATGCCCAGTGGCCCTGCAGGGGCCCCCCAGCCGAGGAAAGCTGCTCCCTCCCAGGCCAGCTGGGCAGCTTGGGCCCTCAGGGGGCTGGCATTTGAGCTGACGTCAGCTGATTCACCCAGTGACCCAGGGTGCAGGAGGCTGAGAGGCTGAACACAGGGCCAGGCAGGGCAGGGCTCCAGGATGAGTCCTGGGAACTCTGTACCTTCCAGGCCCCTCTCCCCTCCAGGGCCCAATGTGACCCAAACAGACTCTCCCACAGGTGCCTGTGGCAAGCTCTTAAGCCCAAGGGCCCAGGAGGAGTAGGTGCTGTGCGCCAGCCCACTCACCTGGCAGCCCACTCACCTGGCAGCCCACTCACCTGGCAGCCCACTCACCTGGCGCACGGGCTCTGGGATCCGAAACTTGCAGCAGCTGTGGGTCAGGCGCACAGCTGCCTCCAGGCTTATCTTGTGGCCCACAGAGACATAGAGGGGCTTGGTGCTGTGGTCGTGGCTCCTCAGGGCCTGTGACAGAGAGGCAGGGCACTGGGCAAGCTTTGTGGGTGAGAGGACTGACACATCTCAGCTGGCGGGCAGGGGCTTGAGGGACTGGCGGCACCTTCAAGGCACCTTCCTGCTGCTTGTCCTGGGGACAGGATAGGGCCAGTGAGGACACAGAGGCCCCCTCAGCACAGTTTTGGAGGGGAGAAGTAAAGATGCAGGGTCAGCCAGAGTGGCAAGGTCTGGGGTACACACATTACACGGGTGCTAACCCAAGGCCCAGCTGAGGGGTCTGCCTCAGCAGGGCACAGACCCCTGGCCACTTACCCTGCCCAGGACGGTCCCAGAGCCTCCCATCAGAGGAAATGAGTCTCCTCCAGCCTTTAGGAGCTGTATCTGGAAAACAGAGAAAAAAAAAACTTGGAGAATACCTTTCTTGGTGAAGGGCCGAAGGCAAGCCTGCTCATTTTCAAACCATGAGCAGTTGCTGAGCAAGGAGATGGAAGGGCCCATCCCGTGAGTGGGTCCTGCTTCCAGGCACCACCTATGGCACTGCCCCACCCTGACAAGATGCTCTCCTCTCAACCCTGCAGCAGAGAAGGGGCAGTAGCCCACCCAGTGCTGGGGGTGGGGAAACACCAGGATGGTGCACACACAGGGCCACAACCTGCTCGAGGCTGCTTATTTCCTGCTGCTTTCTCTCCTGCTACAAGTTTGAGCACTTCTGGTCCAACCTGACAAACTTTCTCGGGTGGTAGGGACTGGCTCGCTGAGTGGTCCAGGGGCCCCTGTCAACTCAACACACACGTGCTCCACTCAGGCATGGGGAGCTGGAAGGATAGGAGAGACACAACTGATCCCTGTTCCCAGTTGGCTGTCCAGGTGGGTGAGCCATGCATGTCATTGTCCCCCTCTGGAAGGGGTCCCAGAGGACGGGATGCCCCAGGCAGGTAGGTGCCCCAGTTCCACGTAGGAAGAAAAGCACAGAACGTTGCACAGGCCCCGAATGCCCAGTACCTACAGGCTCTGCTCCCAGTGGGCGCCACAGCAGCACGCAGGTCAGGGTGGACAGAGCAGGAGAGGCAAACGTGTGCCCAGAGGCTGAGAGAGGAGTTCCGGGTCTCCAGAAATGACCCACTACCCACGAGCAACTCCGGTCTCTTCATTCTGACCAGCGACCCAGGATGGGAAGACAGTGTCCCAGTGGACCCGGCCCACAGCAGGGCAGTCTGTGTCCCGCGCCACGCAGGCCCCCTCACCTTCTCCTTGTGCAGAGCATTGTTCTCGAGCCCGTCTACCTGCAGGAGCTTCTTGGCCACCCCGATGCAAGGCAGGTCTGTGAGGACACCAAGGTGGCAGGCCACCCCAAAACCTGCAGGGGCAAAGGAAGATGAGGCTGGGGCAGTGAGCCCAGCAGTCAGGAGTTGGGGTGGGGGACACACTAGAGCCTCACCGAGCTTCCCATCAACAGAGGCCTGTTGGTGGGCAAGGACTGGGGATACAGGCCTCAGAGCCCCACCTTGACCTTGAATCTGGCCCTCTTCCCCAGCTTCTCAGCTGGCAGGCTGGATGGATGCCTCCCTCCATCTGACTAGATTAGGAGCCTAATTACAATTAACATGCTCACACGTTTCACCTGCTTCTCCTTTCATTTTCTGGCACCTTCCATCCTCCCCTCCATTTGTGGCTACCTTCAGGCCTCTAGGTCTCTGGCCTAACTGCCCCAGCTCTTTGAGGTTCCTGCCAGGAGGCCAGGATAACAGTGACTGGGGTCAAGGCCCAGGGCTGGCCTGCTGGTCCTAGCATCCAGGGTGGCTCTGGGCCCACAGGCTCCCAGGGCAGGGACTGAAAACACAGTGCCAACCCTCCTTGTCTCCCTCTGCTGCCTGACCTTCAGCTTTGTATCTGAGGGTATGACAGCCCCTTCCCCTTGGTGGTTTTCTCCTGGGTCAAAGCTCCCCTGTGTTGGTGGGGCACATGTGTCCATTCCTGCTTGGTTTCAGGCAAGGGTCTGCCTAGGACACAGAGCAGGTCGCCAGTGGGACAGGCTAGGTGAGCTCAAAGTGATAAAAGTGAAAGTGTTAGTCGCTCAGTTGTGTCTGACTCTTTGCAACTTCATGGACTGCAGCCCGCCAGGCTCCTCAGTCCATGGCATTCTCCAGGCAAGAATACTGGGGTTGACATTCCCTTCTCCAGATCTTCCCAACCCAGAGATCAAACCCAGGTCTCCTGCACTGCAGGCAGATTCTTTACCACCTGAGCCATCAGGGAAGCCCCAGCTGAGCTCAAGGTCTATGACTTTTCGTAGCACTGTGTCCAAACTGGGTGGTGGTGCCTGAGCTGGGCCACCACACGTAGTGGGGACAAGCAGGAAAGAGGTAGGGGTGGAGAGAAGCAGGGGCTCTTTACTAGCGGGTCTTGACAAGGAAAGCAAAACCAGGAGCTGCAGGGCCAGGCCAGGGGGTGGAGGGCCCATGGCCTGGTGCAGGCGACTGCCCCCTTCAGGTCCCTCTCCCACAACCCTCCTGGGCCGTCTTGGGAGCAGGATTACCTCGGTGGTGCAGCACCCCATTTCCATCCACAAAAAGGACCTGGAAGAGCCACAGGGGAAAGTCACAGTCAGCTGAAGCACCTCACATCCATCAGGCTGGGGCATCCCAGAGCAAGAGGAGGGACCCAGTTCTTTAGGTCTTATCCCTCTTGAGGCAAAAACACTTCTCCAGGAAGTTCATGGAACCTCTCCCTGCAATGGGGGCACGGCCTGAGGAGGGCTTTCCCTCCAGCCCAGTGAGGTACTTGCCTGGGGCATGAGGCAGGGTTCCCTCTGCCGAAGCTGCTGCACTGCGTCCACCAGGAAAGGCAACTCTCGGAAGGCCAGGAAGCCCGAAACGTAGGGGGCTGTCAGGGTCACCATTCGGCAGTCCTCATACAGCACCTGCCACCAGGCACCCGGTCACCAGGCATGCTCGGCCGCGGCCACCTCCCCCTGCCTGCCCTCAGCCCTCATCTGTCAATCCTCATCACTCCCTCTGTTTCCCAGGCTCATCCCCAAGTCCCCCGTTCCCTTCCTCAGTATCTGCAGACACGTGATCCACCCTACAGGTGGGTGGTGGGGATTCAAATGCTGCCATTTCAAAGGCACTGGCCACACCTGATCTGTACCAGGCCCTCCTCAGGCTGCCTCCTTTGTACGTCAGAGCTGCTGTCTTCCTGCTCACCCTGCTGCCTTCCTGCTCACCCTGCTGCCAGCCTGTCTGGAGGCTCACAGAAGACCAAGCACAAGAAGCACCTGTGAATAAGGATGTCAGCATCTCCTATGAGATGCAGCCTCGGGGAAGAAAAGGCCAGGTCTTCATAGAGGCTACACAGCAAGAAGGGCAACTCTTGCTTTATGAAAAGAGAGTGCAAACATTTCAGACAAAGGACAGGCATGATCTGAGGGGCAGTCTGGAAGAGAATTAGATCCTTAGAGACTGGAGAGTCCAAAAGGAAAAATTCTGAGGTTGCAATTGCAAATAACCCGAGAGGGAGAAAAGGGGTTACCCCCAGAGATGTGCTAAAAGGCCTGGCTGATGCTGGGAGGAGTAGGGGCCAGAGGTCAGAGGCAGACCTGCTGGGGACCATCCAGTTTTCACGTGCTCTGGCAGACTGTTCTTCAAACTCAAAGTCCTACCACAGCATGGAAGAGGGGCTCCTGTTCCCACCTCATTAGAACGGTAGAGGACCTGCTCAGAGCACAGGACGGCAGCCCTAAGTCCTTTAACCTTGAGTTTTCATTAGAGCCAGACCTGCTTGAGGTAGAGAATGTTTCCCACTAAGCACACTTCTCCAGAAACCTCAGATGTCCTGGATTGTTACTAGCCACCCCCCACCCCGATCTCTTGGTGACAGCTTTCAAAATCATACTTTCACCTCTCCCTCTAAGCCGGGTCATAACGGCATGTCCAAGTGAAGGGATTACAATATCAAGGAAGGGCTTGTTCTTCCAATATTTTTATCAGTGATTCACAGGAGACTCATAAAACTGCCAGTGATTTAGACTGGGCAGGGTCCAGGTGGATTACAGACTGGAGAATTCAATTCCCAGTGACCCCAGCAGGCTGGAGTGCTGAACCCCATGCAACAGAATGACTCTTCACAGGGACACAGGGGAAGTTCAAGTGTGGCCTGAGTTCCCATAGGCTGATGGTGGCTGCTTATGTCTGAATCTCTCTTGAATAAGTTCCAGAAACCAGAGATCCACAGAAGAGGAGATAAACCTCCCCTGGCCCCATGCCCATATAACCAGGAGACGACATAGTACAACCATCAGTGTGCCCCTACATGTGGAAATAAACAGCCCAGACTCACAGAGCCAGCTCTAGGCCCCACACTGGGAAGGCAGGTGGGGATGGGGCAAGGGCAAGGGGTGTGGCAGGGCCTACTGGTTGGGAGCCTGATGGAATGAGATCTGGGGGGCAGCCCTGGCCTTACCAGGAAGATGCTGCTCTGGGGAGAAACAGGTGAGCCCTGGGGGCTCAGGGAGAAGACAGTGAGGACAGAAATGTAAGCTCCTTTGGAAACGAGAGTATCAAAGAATCAGAAGACACATTGGCCATCTTTGCTTCAGAAAAGAACACCATTTATTAACATGACTACACTTCACAGTTCAAGACTTAAGAAACCTAACAAGCCACCCAAACCCCCAGCCCTTGAGTTTCCTCTTTAAATATAACTTAAAAGTCAACAGAGAAAGGCTATACACAAAAACTACAAGAACTCAGAAGGCAACGATCAACGCTTTTGAGCTAATGAAATGCTGCCCCCAACCAGTCGTGCATCAGAGGGAAATTAACAGAGAGCACAACCTGGCAGAAATAAAAACAGAACCATAAAAAAACCTGGCAAGTTAGACAAACCAGCATATGTATGATTGAAAAAGAGAAACAAAACTGTGGAGCTGAAATAATAAATAGAACTAACACTTAAAAGCACAATCTAAGAAACGTTCCCAAAATAAAAAGTGATCTGACCCCACACATTGAAAGACCCAACTGGGAACTCAGGGAAACACATGGAAAAGCCAACTCAAGATGTATCTTAGTGGAAAAAAAGTAAACAGGCAACATACTGGACCCCTGGCCCTCTCCCCCTCCTCCCCAACCC
>SJYX01014146.1:128434-143434 GCA_006410675.1 Oreotragus oreotragus
CCTCTCCCCCTCCTCCCCAACCCCCCGCCAAAAAAATCCCCACAGCAATCATAATCTACTGGCAATAGTAATTATTTAACATAAAATATGTCAAAGTCTTACAGATCAGAGAACACAATTTAGAGATTAAGGACCACTGGGGAAATGTGTTACGGAAGCGGTGATGAAATTATGTATGTGCATTCTAAGGTGTGATGACAACACCGCCGGTATGCAGAAAAATGTCACTCTAGGACAAGTCTGCTGAGCTCTCACAAGCTCTGGGAGATACTCCTGAATCTCAGTGTGCACAAAGAGAAGACTGCAAAACCAGCTGAATCTTTAGAGGGAATACGGGTGTTCAATGTGTTATTTCATCTTTTCAGTATGTGTGCAGATTCTCAAGTTACAAATCTGGGATAGGGAAAAATCAATTGTGTAGTTAGCATGTGGGCATGATCTGCATGGTCCGTAACCTCTGTGAAGATCTGCGTTTCAACCTAAGCTGGCATCAGGCTCACCAATGGATGAACCAAACGTCTGAACTGCAACTGAGGTCCTCAATTCAGTTCTGGGTGCTGGATATAAAAATGAGTCCTGCTCACTGCAGGCGGGCCAGAGGGCCAGCAGCAAGAGAAGGAGGTGGGAATCACCCCAGTGAGACTCAGGAGAACACACAACGGTCTTCAAATAGGAGGGTTTTCAGAGAAGGGCAGGAAAAGTTTGTCCTGTACTCTGCACCAGAAAGCAGAAGTAACAAACAAGTAAATTTCAGCTCTATGTGGAAAAGAACATGCTCTTCCAATTACGGAATGGGCTCTGTGTGAGGCCACAATTTGTCAGGCACAATGAGAAGTTTCTGGCTGTGTGAATGGCAGAACAGAGACTCTCAGCCTGGATTTGCTATGGAATCACAGGAAGGATTGTCAAAAAAAAAAAAAAGCAAATATCAGTAAATGGAGAGGGGCCCGGGAATCTTTTTTTTAAACAACTTTATTGAGAGATAATTTGCTACCATAAAATTACTTGAAGAGTATAATTCAATCATTTCTGGTATTTAGAGAATCATTCAACCATTGCCATAATCTAACGTTAGAACATTTTAATCTCTCCTAGATAATTATACTCATTAACAGTTACCCTCCATCTCAATCGCTAGCCCTTGGCAGCCACTACTTTCTCTCTCTACAGATTTGCCTATGAAATCTTATTTCTAAACACACTTCCAGGTGACTCTGATTGCATAGAATCATAGATGGGCATTTGGGAGTCACTGGACCAGACCCTTATAGAGCATTCTTTAGACTAAGCACCCATAGCATAGGATGGCAAGTGCTGACTACATCCAAGTGCTGGGGTTCTGAAAAAAAAAATACAGTATAACCCTACTCTCGAGAACCTACAGATGGGGGGGAAAAATAACTTCTTTGAGATGGGTTGGGAACATCCCCTAGAGAAGGAAATGGCAACCCACTCTAGTATTCTTGTCTGGGAAATCCCATGGACAGCGGAACCTGGCAGGCTAGAGTCCATGGGGTTGCAAAGATGCAGATACGACTTGGCAACTAAACAAGAGGAGACTATTCAAAATGACTACTGCAATGAAGAGGAGTTGACTACTGCAATAGGGAGAGTGCTCTGCTAATAGGCTGTAAGATCTGAAAGGATCTCTTAAATCAGTAACTTTAATACAGTGTGAGAAGTACTGTAAGAACACATGCAAAACAAAGAGACCCAGGATAAGATGATTAATTCTGCAGGTAGAGAAAGGTAGAGTGACGGGAACAACTGAATTGAAAAATGAGAAGCTGTCCTAAGAATTAACAGTAGCTTAACATTTACTTTTTGAGGGCTTATCACATGCCCGTTATGTTAATTGCTTTCCATGCATGATCTCAATTATTCCTCACCAAACTCTGAGTCAGGTATTAATATATTTCTGCTAAATTTTGACTAAAAACTCTTTGAGTAAAGTGCAAAGACACTGAGGCAGGAAGATGGCAGCTTTGGGAGCAGGCAGAGGAGCACGGAGGGGGAAATGCTGAAGCTGCAGAGCAGAAGTTTCTTTGTCAAGCTCTTCTTCAGCCAAGGCTTTCTGAGCTGTTGACTCCAAAGGAATGGTGGGTGCACTGTTCATTCATTCACGTATCTATTTGAGCATCTTCTATGTGCCAGGCATCAAGCTACGTGCCAAGGCTACAACTGGTGTGCAAGAGAGTAGTTTCTGCTATTGTGGAGTTTACATTCTGGTGCAGGAGACACACAGGCCAGTTCTATCCCAGGTGATAAAAAGGAATGAGAGGATGCTGGGAGCAACTCCTGGTTTTGTAGGAGGACGAGGTGGGGGCTTACTGGAGGACCTAAGAGATCAGGAGTTAGCCAGATGAAAAATATTCCAGGAGAGGAAACATCACTGCAAAGGTCAGGCAGGCAGATATAGCATGGCGTGCTTGAGGAAGCCGAAGTCCTCCAGAATGGGAAGTGGATGATGAACGTGGGTGGTAGCCAGAGGTGAACCTACTGTGAGTTACATTAAGCAGGGGTCAGATCATGAAGAGCCTTTATGCCTTGTTAGTGAGTGTTACTTTTATTTACTATGTGATCACAGGATGGGCACTTAAGTGTTTTAACTGGACTAGGTGATGACTGCTCATATTTGCTCTTTAGGAAAACTGCTCTGTTGGCAGCATGGAGAAAGGACCTGGGGAAGATTCCGCCTGTCACCTACGCAAGAGGTGACAGAGGTACAGCCAAGAAGGGGCAGCAGCAGTAAAGACAAGGGGACAGATTCCATTGGTTTTAGGTGGTGGAAAAATGTAGTGTGTGGCCAGCTGAGGGGTATGGGAAGACAGAGATGTCTAGCGTCTTGGGCAACTTGAGAATATGTTGCTGTGGGTTGCTGAGATGGGGAGCAAAAGATGACTGCCAAACTTGGAGATATGAGTTAATTTGGATTTAGGTCACAGAATCTAGTCAGTTTTTGTTCCCCTCCTCTTTTCTTCAAAAGCTTTCCAATTTATTAGTGAACTCCCACAAGAGGAGAAGCGGGGTTCTACTCTGGCACTGTTCCCTGTCCAGAGTCCCGCCTCTCTCACTAATGCACCCGAGGACCCGGCGGCGCGGCCCCTGGCCAGAGTCCCCTAGGGGTTACCTCAAGCTCTGGGTAGCTGAGCACCACCAGGGAGGCGCAGGCGCTGCCACTGTCGTCTTTCACAAAAGACACGTCCACGCCCCCGACCCTCTGCAGGCCTGAGAAGGCGGGGTCCCGTTGCCAAGCCTCCGTGTCCAGGTCCACAACACGGGCCTTCAACAAGGCTTGCTCCCTGAGAGTAGAAACAGGTCCAGCGGTCCGCCCAGCCCAGAAGCCCTGCACCCCGCGGTCCAGCTGCGGCCGCCCTCACGCGGATTCCAGGCCCGGGAGTCGAAGCTCTACAGGGACCCACCTGGTCTCGAAGTCCCTCCCTCCCCTGAGACCCAGACGCGGTCCTGGAAGCTACAGCCCTTTCGCCCGCAAGCCAAAAGCAGGCCCAGGCCCCTGCGGCCCCAAGTCAGGGGTTATGAGGTCGGAGGTCCGCGGGGAAACACGTCGCTCCAATCCCCGGACTTCGCGCGTCCCCTGACTCATTACCGTTTCCAGTCCAACAAGATCTCCTCAGGCGGTTTTCCAGCCGCCTTTCGGGCCATGGCGCTGCCTGGAGCGCCCCCTTCCTGTAGCGTCACTTCCGGAGCGCCGCGCGCAGGCGCTATGCCAGCGTCGTCGCGGCTGGCAGCGTTTGCTGAGGCTTTTGGACACCGCCGTCTGGTGGCCGGAGGCCTAGCTGGGCATTAGCTGCGCTGGAAGAGCGGCAGCCAGGCATCAGAGTTGGCCTTCTGACGTACAGATCTGCAGGAGAAAAGCATGTGTACATATTTTACTGAGTTTCTCCGCGTACCTTGGTATCTCCAATTCTCTTGAAGAGATCTCTAGTCTTTCCCATTCTCTTGTTTTCCTCTATCTCTTAATCACCTCCACTAGCTTTGTTCTTAGTGATGCTTTCTAAGGCCCACTTGACTTCACATTCCAAGATGTCTGGCTCTAGATTAGTGATCACATCCTCATGATTATCTGGGTCGTGAAGATCTTTTCTGTACAGTTCTTCTGTGTATTCTTGCCACCTCTTCTTAATATCTTCTGCTTCTGTTAGGTCCATACCATTTCTATCCTTTATCGAGCCCATCTTTGCATGAAATGTTCCCTTGGTATCTCCAATTCTCTTGAAGAGATCTCTAGTCTTTCCCATTCTGTTGTTTTCCTCTATCTCTTTGCATTGATTGCTGAAGAAGGCTTTCTTATCTCTTCTTGCTATTCTTTGGAACTCTGCATTCAGATGCTTATATCTTTTCTCCTTTGCTTTTCGCCTCTCTTCTTTTCAGTGCTATTTGTAAGGCTTCTCCAGACAGCCATTTTGCTTTTTTGCATTTCTTTTCCATGGGGATGGTCTTGATCCCTGTCTCCTGTACAATGTCACGAACCTCATTCCATAGTTCATCAGGAACTCTGTCTATCAGATCTAGGCCCTTAAATCTATTTCTTACTTCCACTGTATAATCATAAGGGATTGCTGGTTGGATCATCATATTTAATCAGTCTCTCCCTAGGGGAGGATAAGGGACAAAGACCTAGGTGAATCTTTAACCAAAGAAACCACATCCTCCCAACTGGATGGGGGTGGTAAGCCAGCAGTTTTCAAACAAAAGAAAGTCAGGCGGGGAAATTGACATATATTATTCATCCCTCCTCAGCACAGACAACTAGCAGAAAAAGAGTATAATGACCTCTTAATCATAGTCTCTATTCCCATGGGAATGAAATTTCTTTCTCTGGAAGAATGTTTAAAAAAAATTCATACCACTAGTCAAGCCCGTCTCTCTGTGTCGCATAAACACTACGTCTCCCCACTCCAGTCTTTCCTCTTAGTGCTTTCTATTTCTCTCCACCTATAATTCAAACTACAATTCAGTGAGGCAAGGGCCAACTGTCCCACAGAACCTAAAGGAAAATGTAGCTTGTAGGAAACTCCTATTGATTGCATGTCACACGGACTGATTTCTACCCAGCCAACTTCCATGGATATTGTAACTTCACGGGCTGGTTATCAAATTAGTTGATGTGTTTGCTCTGTCTGCTTCAGAGAACCAGGAAATACTAGTCTCACTGCATAGACCATACAATACAAATTAAATGAACCAGCTCTATAAAGGGACTTAATAGTGCCTTTCACTGCTACCAGTGATCTTCCTAGATGCAGCATGAAAGTATATGACCATGATCATGTAACTGAACTCTACCAACACCCCAAGTATAGTATGCTCAAGGCGCTAAGTACATACTTTTAAGGAAAGCAAAGATGAATCCATCATGACAGTGGCCCCTCCAAGATTTGGTCCCAAGATCTAATGCAGGGACTGCAACTTTTCATGCCCCCAGAGGCCTGGAAAAGAAAATGAATGAAATGGACTAGGGGTAAATATGTATGCAGTTTCCTCATTTTCAACAGAGGCCTAAGTATAGGCAATACTTCCCCTACTCTAAGAAACAGAACCACAGTGCAAATACCAGGGTAAATAGCAATTAAATATTTATTGCGGTATTAAGGTATATGGCAAGACTCTCTAAGTCCTCACATGCCTTCCCTAATTCATGTACTCCTTACAGAAACCCAGTGACACAGGTACTATTAAGAATCCCTTGCTGCTGCTGCTAAGTCGCTTCAGTCGTTTCCGACTCTGTGTGATCCCATAGACGGCAGCCCACCAGGCTCCCCCGTCCCTGGGATTCTCCAGGCAAGAACACTGGACTGGGTTGCCATTTTCTTCTCCAATGCATGAAAGTGAAAAGTGAAAGTGAAGTCGTTCAGTCCTGTCCAACTCTTAGCGACCCCATGGACTGCAGCCTACCAGGCTCCTCCATCCATGGGATTTTCCAAGCAAGAGTACTGGAGTGGGATGCCGTTGCTTACAGATAATCAATCATTGGCACCAAGAGCTTAGGTAAATTATCAAAGGTCATCCAGCTAGTAGATGTCAGAGTCAGAAATTGAACCCAACAGTGCAGCTTCAGAGCCTATGCCCTTATCCACTCCACTATGCTGTCAATGGGGAAGTGACAGTCTCTAGGGAATTGGTGAACAAGAGCGTATATGCCTGTGTAGAGGGGACAGGCTCCACTCAGTTCAGCTCCAGCAATGCCATATGGGAACATTGCCAGAACTTCTCATTTTCCCAGAAGAAATTGTGATTCTTCTGTGAACTATTGAAAATTTGAGTGCTCGTCACAGCTAAGGGAGAAGGAAAGAGAGGACATACGGTAACAACTAACACTGATGCCAGAGGAAGAAAGGAAGTGCCGTAAAGATAGACAGGTAGATGGACAGAGAGCTCAGCTGCCGGAACAGTCAACAGATAAGGCGCCGAAAGGCATGCAGGCAGGGGTTCGTTTTAGCAAGACCTCCAGCGGGAAGCGGCAGTCCCTGAACGAGGCCTTAAAACGGTGATGGGGAGGACGTATTTCAGGTAAAAGATACACCAAGGGTAGCGTACAAGAGTGAAAAGGATGCTGACTCATGCATTCGTTTTCCATCTGGTGTTCCACTGGTTTTCCTCAGGGGAATCATTTTCTCATAGAAAATCTCTCATGGAATCCCACTGTGCAAGACAGACAGGAGTGGAAGAGCTGAAGGAAGAGCTGAGGGGCTGGAGGTAGCAGTGGAGAGGGGGAGGAAGAGGGGAGAGAGCTGGAGACAGGTTCGGGCCCAGCGGGGCACACGGGAGACCAGAGCTGCCTCTCGTCCCTGGGAGCCGTTCCCTATAACTGGAGGAAACCATTCTCCGCGTTCTGACCCTGTGCCTTCTAAAGTCCACAAGAAAACGACAGTCCTGATGGTCTGCTCAGCCTTCTTTTCACATTGACGTCTGTCCTTAGAATGAGCCCAGCTTTTCTTCCTTTCATTGAACCAGAGGTGGCCGAGATGAGGCCAGTAGGCTGGCTCTCATCCTGAACGGTGTTTCCACGCCCTCTATTATTTGTGGGAAGACTTTTATTCATTCCCTCCCTTCTCTTTTGTGAGGCATCTCTGAGGTGGCTGACACGGAGCCACCCGCCTGCTGCTGCTGGCAAGTGGGCCTGCATTACTGCACCAGATGTGGTTGACTGTGAGCTGCCAACGAACTGGTAACACCTGCTTCTCACAATATGAGGTGGCCTGGGGGTCAAACATGCCTTCAAAATGCTTTCTGCCTGTAGAATCCCCGGCTAGAGGGGCCAGACCTCAGGTCCCCATCTGGATCTCTGGGCTTCATCAGATAATCTTAGCCATAGGACCCTAAAGAAAGTGACAGGGCCAGAAACATGTGTCACACATGTAAAACTAGTTTCTGAGGGTTCCAGTTGCAGGTAGTACAACATATGTCTTAGAAAATAAGAAGCATTCCTTCATTCAGCAAACATTTCTCAAGCAGCTACTGTGTGAGCTATGGTGTCCCTACCATTAAAGAGATCTCAGTCTGGCTGGAGGAGTAGATGACGGATAATGAAGTCCTGGGTCTGCTGTGCCAGGGCATCAGGTACAGCAGGAAAGAAAGGAAGGCTAGATCCACTCTGTCTGGGTCATCACGGGAAGCACTGCAGAGAATAACGTACATTAGAGGCTTGAAAGACGAATAGGCTCCACAGTGGCCAAGTGTGCCACGCAGAGCATGTACCAACACAGCAGAGCTCAGCTTTTGCGGCACGTCCAATCCAGTCACTTGGATTTGCCCAGATTTAATCTCAAAGCACCTTCACCTTTGTCACCTCGTTTGATTCTCACACTACAGGCAGCTGAGGCAGGAGAATTATTCCCCTGTTACAAGCAGAAAACTGAGATACAGTTAGGGTGACCAGCTGTCCGGCTTTGCCCAGCACTAAGCAGGTTCCCCGGATGTGCAGTTTCCAGTGCTTAAGCCAGGAAACTCCCAGGCCACCAGGAACCAATTGATCACTCTAGGGATAGTTACAGGACGTGTCATATAACTTGATCAGAGAGTGGGTGAGGGACTCAAATCAGACCTTCAGACTCTCCTCCAACCCCAGAGTGGAGAGAAAAGAGAATGCACGACGTGTTTTTGTGTTTTTTTTTTGTTGTTGTTTGTTTCTTTCTTTTAAACCAAGTCCTTTGTGTTGTTTTGTAGAGTCAGAAACCAAAGACAAAACCTCTGTGTTCTGACTGACTCACTGACTGGCCAACAGTCCTTCTCGTAAGGTCACAGAACTGTCTGTCCCCTGGGTATACTCAACCAGGGAAAAACCACCTGGAATGGCCAACATGAAGGCAACTTTGAGCCTACCTGTATCTCTGAAGGAGACCTGAGGATATCTGCATTTTCACGGAGGCTCCTGATATAACCCACTCACTCTCTTTCTGCTTGGTCATTGGTTCACCCCTCCCACTTTGCTTATCACCCCAAGCTACTGGATCAGTATAGTCCTATGAACCCTTAGCTTTTTTCCCAGAGATGGTGTTTCCCTTACGTGGTCCATACTGATAATGTCACCGACTGGACTATGGACAGAAGGCATCTCAGAGACCACTGTCCCACTGTCCAGTTAAGAGAGTGGTGTGCAGGATTCAGGTCTCCAAATACCTAGTCCTGTCCTAGAATCAACCAACCCATCACCACAAGGCACAGCGGGTCAAACAAGCTTGGGTTCTTGGCCAAAGTTCTGTCTCTCACTCCCAGCCAAATGAGCCTGGTTGGATCTCAACAAAGGGACAGAGACAGCCAGAGAAAGTTGCTCCTCAAAACCCTCAGCAAAAGTGGTTTCCACCTTCTTCTCCACAGGCCATGGCCAGTGCAGGGAGAAGTATAAAAAAGAAAGGAGGTGGCCCGGCCTTCTGCACAGACGGAGCACCCTGGGTCTCAGAAGCCTCCATCCTCATGGGAGGAAGAGTTAGAAGGGCCATGCTCACTTGTATGTGTATCTGTGTTCAGTCATGTCCAACTCTTTGCCACCCTATGGACTGTAGCCCACCAGGGTCCTCTGTCCATGGAATTTTCCAGGCAAGAATACTGGAGTAGGTTGCCATTTCCTACTCCAGGGGATCTTCCTGACCCAGGGATTGAACATGCATCTCTTACATCTCCTGCATTGCCAGGGAGATTCTTTACCACTGAGCCACCTCAGAAGCCTCACTTACTTGTATCAGTTCAGTTCAGCTCAGTCACTCAGTCATGTCTGACCCTTTGTGACCCCATGAATCGCAGCATGCCAGGCCTCCCTGTCCATCACCAACTCCCAGAATTCACTCAGACTCACGTCCATCGTGTCAGTGATGCCATCCTCTGGCATCCCCTTCTCCTCCTGCCCCCAGTCCCTCCCAGCATCATACTGACACTTAATTCAGGGCATGGAAATTCCCACTCTTCATGGCTCTCCCTCAGTGTCTTCAAACCTCACTCATCAGTAACTGCACTCCCCCTTCCTGAAGGCAGATGCAGAGCCCCTTGAAGTCTTCCCCTAGAAGCCCAGTGGTTCCCAGACTAGAGAGGTCATGGATCATCAGTGTCCAAAAAGGAAATGGGGATGGCATGGTACACTTGACAATGGGATATCTTGCCAAGGAAAGCTATGAAAGAAACAAAAGAAAAAATTATCATCCCTCATCAATGTCATTTAGTAAGAGAAGTGTGTTAACATCAAAAAAGAAGGAAAAAAATTCACCAATTGAACAAAAAGGATTGTTCTTTCAATGGAAAAGCTCGACTCCCTAAAAACTCACTATACAACCCTGCTCTTTTCTCATATTCCAATTGATGACTAAAAGCTTCATCACCAATTGGCCTGGCTCATTGGACCAGCCCTCTGGGATCCACTGATTGAATCCCAGCTTTAGCTCATGAATTCCCTCCATGTTTTCTCTGACAAGCAGTTGTCCAACCAACAATGTCTTAGCAAATTGACACTTTTCAAATAGCAATTCCCAGAGAGCTCCAACAATTTCAAAGTTTGGCACCCTACTGAGCAGTAATCTGTGTCGCTGTGGCTTCATCTCCCTGATCTAATACTGCCCTCCAGCATCTCAGAGATTAAACTTAATTCTTTTTCCACTAACGATCAATCCCAAACTATCAAGTGAGCCCTGTTTACTTTGCAGTGACCCATTATCTCTGTCATCTCTGGATCCAAGGTTACTTTTGGTGCTGTCTTTTTCTCTTATATAAGTCATTGTATCGGCTAATTAGTTGATCCCTATTTACTTAGGACCGAGTGCTGAGTAAGGAAGGGCTGCTAGTCTGAGGCTTCTCCCTGCTTAAACACCCTCTGTATCTCCCTGACCCACAGGTACAATGTTGACTTGTTAGTATTCAAGGATGTTAACAGCTGGGACTCAGCTGTTGTAACCTCATCTTCCTCTCATCATGACCACACTCCCCAGACCCTGTAATTCCCATATTGAGGTTTCTGATTTCCCTTTGCACAAAGCAGTCCCTGAAGGTTTCCTAACTTCCACTCACTATCAGAATCAACCCCTCTCTCTATTTTTGGTATTTTCATAACCCTTTATCCTAAAATCATATATAGTCTTCCATGAACTATGGAGAAACTTCTCTCCCTCCCACACTAGACTGTACGTTCCTTGAAAGATAAGGTTTACAACTTTATTCCTATCAAGGTATTCTGTATCCCTACTAAGTACCTAGCATAGTACTTGACACTTAATGGGCCCTCATAAAGTATTTGGGAAGGTGATCTGAAGACATCGACTCTTTACTCCAAAGGCTTTATAATCGAGCTAAAGGCTAAGGCTAATGCACATGCAACTGTGGTGGGCAGTGCAGTGAATTGGTTGCCAGTTGCCGGGGAATTTAATGTTCTGGTTTTTTTGGCTACGAGGTGAGTGAGATCTTAGCTCCCTAACCAGGGATCAAACCTAAACCCTCTACATTGGAAAGGGAAGTCTCAATCATTGGACTGCCAGAGAAGTCACAGCAGGGAATTTTAAAGGAAAAATCAACAGTTCAGGGAAAACATGGGGAGCACTGTAGGACAACCAGGTATTAGGAAAGAACTCAGGAGAACAGGAAGATGCAAGTACAGAGAAACAGGAAGAAGCACACTGTTTGAAGGAAAGCAGGATGCCTAACAGCCCAGTCTGATAAAAACCAAAGCTTCCTTTGGAGGAGGAGAAGCCAAGCATATCGTTGCAGGCTGGGCATCAACTCTAACAGTTGTTTTGCCCAGCACTGCTCAGATGCTTGAATTCAAGATTTTGAAGGAAAGAGTGAAGTGTGGACAACTGCTTTAGAATCGAAGCCCCAAATACAGTCCTTAGCCTTTCGTAAGTTGAGGCCCAATTAAAATCATCTGAAATATCTCCCTTGGCTGCTTTTGCTTTTTCCAAACTTTAATTTTCCTGCAAGTATATGATAATATACTTTTTCACCATGGCAAAGTTGAATACAAAGTTGAGTACAAGGTCATCCAAGAGAATGTATTTCCAGAATTCTAACTTCTCCCTCCCAAGAAAATCCACTGATACAAAAGCTCCCCTGGGTCCACCAGCTCCTGTGGCTGAAGGTCATGGCTCAGGAAGCTGAGGGCATCTTCTGCTCACTGGCCCTTTCGGGGAGTAAATGGCATGCACATCAATCACCATGTCAGTAATTACAAGCCTAGCTGCATCCTCTAACGACCCAGGACAATCATCACCTTTTTGCTGAACATTTGTCTAAATCTGGGAATTTTCAGAGGACTCTCAACTCTGCCAAATTAGGACCACACCTGATTCTGCTTTTGTTTGTCTGCTTCAGGTTTGTTTGTTTTTCTATATTCCAAGCACAGGATTTGGCATAAGAAAAGTTCAACTAGAGACGGGTTTAATCAAACAAGTAGATGTCATAACCATCAGTATTTGAGGCCTTTATAAATGCCTTGCTAAGACACATCCAGTATTCCAGTAGTCCATTCCTGTATTCTTGCCTGGGCAACCCCACGGACAGAGGAGCCTGGTGGGTACAGTCCAAAGGGTCGCAAAGAGCCAGACACGACTGAATGACTACGCGTGCAAGATCCTTGCAGTTCTGTTTTTTATTCAAATTATAGAGGGAATAAAGAATAGTGCGCTAAATTCATTCTGAAATGTCATCCTTTCTGTTTCTTTGATTCTTCAAATGTCCTTAATTCAACTAAAGGGAGGTGATGTTCGAGGTTTCTTTAAACATTTTTATTTAGCAAAATTAACACTTAATATACACCTGTGTTAGTTCTCCCACCTGCACTTTATTTTTTTTCCCTCATCCAAGAAATCTAGATGTCTGGAAACTACTGCTAGTCAGGAGCATGGCCTCTGCCATACAGGATCCTGGATTCTGCATGATTCTGGATTCTTATTAAGTTCTTAGCTTTCATTTTAATGTGATATTTTTAGGAGGTAGTATTTGCCAATCAAATGTATACCTCTTTAAATTCTATTTGAACATGTTGGGTATAACCTGTTTCTAAGGATAGTATCACTATCGATTACCAATGGCACTGATTTAGTGGATCTTCTAGAAAACACATATTACAGGACAGTTTACCAGAACCAGTTACCTGCAGGTGATCATCATTCTAGGACCATCATTCCTGTTGGAAGGATGAAAGAAGGAAGAAAAGGAAAAAAAGAGTCGAGTTGTAAACTAGCATC
This sequence comes from Oreotragus oreotragus, assembly GCA_006410675.1. Taxonomy (NCBI): domain Eukaryota; kingdom Metazoa; phylum Chordata; class Mammalia; order Artiodactyla; family Bovidae; genus Oreotragus; species Oreotragus oreotragus. The sequence continues at coordinate 141,118 of SJYX01014146.1, forward strand.
TTCTGAAGTGGCTTACAAGGTGGTTTTTCTCATCTGCTGCCTTTGCTCTGCTGTAGACTTGGAGACTGCAGACCCTTGGGTGTTGCAGCCATAGGCAAGTTAAGTGTTAGTCACTCAGTCATGCCTGACTCTTTGCGACCCCATGGACTGTAGCCCATCAGGCTCCTCTGTCCCTGAGATTTTCCAGGCAAGGATACTGGAGTGGGTTACCATTTCCTTCTCCAGGGGATCTTCCCCACCCAGGGATCGAACATGGGTCTCCTGCACTGCAGGCAGATTCTTTACCTACTGAGCTACAAGGGAAGCTAGGCAAAGGAGCTGTAGGTAAAGTAAAAGTTTTTAAACTGACTCAACAAGTGTGAGGCCAAAAGGCCTAAGTGAGCACTAGACAGATCTTTGGAAAGCTGGGAAGCACACTGGTTATATACATGGACTTGAGTCTCACAGAGCTGGGTTAGAACCACAGGCAAGTTATGTATTTGTCTGTGGGATGAAAACAGCAATAATATGATAGCCAAATAGGATTAAATGCAACAATGCATGTAAAGCACTTAATACGTCTGGCCCATAATCAGCCCTCAATAAAACAACTACAGTGATCACCCTATGACCTTGTACATCTTCTCTGCACACTATCTAGTCCTTTTCTGTGTTCCAGATAGGTAAGTTTGCCAGAGAACTGAGTTAGAAACATGTAAGAAGACAGTGCGTTTAATTTTGTCCATTCATTCATTCATTCATTTGGGTGGAAATTGTTTCTCAAGCTCTTCCACTGCATGGAGCAGCCTGTACTAAATGTTGTGGTGGGGAGAAGCCTAAAAATACGAGAACCATTGTCTGTGTTCCAGGGATCCAACAGCCTATTTGGGGAGGCCAAGCTCACAGCAAAAATGAGAGTTAAGGAAGCCAATGGCACCCCACTCCAGTACTCTTGCCTGGAAAATCCCATGGACGGAGGAGCCTGGAAGGCTGCAGCCCATGGGGTCGCGGAAGGTCAGGCACGACTGAGCGACTTCACTTTCACTTTTCACTTTCCTGCATTGGAGAAGGAAATTGCAACCCACTCCAGTGTTCTTGCCTGGAGAATCCCAGGGACGGGGTAGCCTGGTGGGCTGCCATCTATGGGGTCGCACAGAGTTGGACACAACTGAAGCGACTTAGCAGCAGTAGCAACCCTAATCTTTATCCTCTCTCTCACTTGTTCCCTGCATCTTCCCCTGCTATGCCAGTTTCCTCTGTCACTGTACCAACACTCCCTTCCACTTTGAGTCTTTCTGCCTATATTCCCTTAAAATGGAGAGGGAGAGGAGAAGGAAGGGTCACAAATCCTGGGCAGTGACTGTACATCCCTGCACTAAAAAAATCCTGGGGCCCATTGATGCCCTTTTGTGTTGTCAAACCTCAAGTCCATTTGTTTTTTGTTTCTTTGTTTGATTTCTGGGCTTTTTTTCTGTTTTTGTTTGTGGAGATTGAGCATGTGAAAAGAGAAAGAGTTGGCCCACAAAGTTACGTGAACGACTAAAGAGTACATTCCCAGGATCTGTTAATGGAAATTGTTTTCCCAGCTTGAAAATTGCCACATTTAAACTCACAATATGGGGTAGCCAAAATCATAAATATGAACTCCTTTTCAGGCAGCAAACAGCATTTGGAGTCTTTCTCTTTCGCCTTTGGGGATCCATATGCCACAGTCTAGTTAGCTGCCCAGCGACTGACAAACATAAATAAAAGGTAATGGCTGTAGTAAGCGGAGTTCCTGTGAGTCAAAAAGTGTTTTCCAGGGAGGGATCAACACGCTTCTTATCACACTAGACTCAGCAAGGAGCCAAAGTTTAGCTCTCAACAAACTAATAATAAAGGCAATAAAAACGTCTGCCCTGTCCACCATCTATACTCAACAGTGGGATAGAACAGGCATCAGAAAGTCCACAACAGTGAAGCGATCAGAGCAACAGGCCGTGAGAAAAGGACTGGCTATGGTGGCCCAGTTGCCCTCCCATCATTATCACCCCTGGCTGCCTACTATCAACGGAGCTCCTTTGAACACCTCTCCTTCACCCCATTGCTGCTTCCCGGTAGCCTGTGAATCCACCTCAGCTGAGTGGGTTAAGTAAAATTTTTTAATTTTATTCAATTTTAAGTGAAAATTGAGCCTTCAGGTGCCACCATCAGCAGAAATCCTTAGGAGGAAGTAGTGAAATGAGAGACAACAAAAATTATTTCCTGAAAGACAGCCAACTCCCTGCCTAAAGAACTAGATTAAGCATTGAAGGATAAGGAGGTGAATCCAGTCAACAAAATTATTCCAGCCATTAAC
>SJYX01014146.1:150348-219733 GCA_006410675.1 Oreotragus oreotragus
CACCCTCAGCAAGGTCTAGAAGGCAATAGAATGCAAGCTATGAACTTTCAATGCGTACAAACCCCCACTCCTGCCCCTGCTAGAGGTAAAGAGCACTAACCACCTGAAAAGTCTTTCCAGGGGTGCTCTGCTCCATCTCTCCCCCACCTACCCACTACCTCAAGAGGTGATGTCAGGGCAACAAGGATGGGAGGAAAATCCTCAAGACAAAGAGATGCAGAAGGCAGTCCATTTCCCCCAAACCATAGAGACTCTGGGATCCAGCCAAGCATCCTAGAGGGTCAGGGCTCCCGGTCCCTGTAAGACTGCACAGGCAATGGCCTAGAGAGAACAGGTGACTTCAGGGTCCATCTCCTGGGAGTTATGTGTGCTCCAAGAATGCCACCTCCCATGCCATCCAGAGGTGGGCAACACCCAACTGGTGGACCCCCTCCCAAGGCTTCCCAGTGACTCAGTGACAAACATGGGCAGAAACTCAGCTTAGACTTCCTAGATCCCAGCCCACGTCTTTTCACCATGCCACATGGCCCCACTACCAGCAGGGAAGTCCATCCACTCTGGGATCTACTCATCTTCCCACCCACACCCTCAGCAAGGTCTAGAAGGCAATAGAATGCAAGCTATGAACTTTCAATGCGTACAAACCCCCACTCCTGCCCCTGCTAGAGGTAAAGAGCACTAACCACCTGAAAAGTCTTTCCAGGGGTGCTCTGCTCCATCTCTCCCCCACCTACCCACTACCTCAAGAGGTGATGTCAGGGCAACAAGGATGGGAGGAAAATCCTCAAGACAAAGAGATGCAGAAGGCAGTCCATTTCCCCCAAACCATAGAGACTCTGGGATCCAGCCAAGCATCCTAGAGGGTCAGGGCTCCCGGTCCCTGTAAGACTGCACAGGCAATGGCCTAGAGAGAACAGGTGACTTCAGGGTCCATCTCCTGGGAGTTATGTGTGCTCCAAGATGACACATCCAACTTACATCAGTGACCTAGGGACCCTAAGCCACACATCCTCAAGCTCCCATCACTGCCCTAGGAGAAGGGACTAGACAGACACAAAGACTTTTCCTTTCAAACGCTGTCTCCAGGGCCATGAGCCAGAAGCAGCTCTGGGGACAGCAGGCTTGAGTTTCCTCTGCCACCCAAGAGCCCAGCTCTCCGATGCACAGTCCACAGTCAGCTCACAGTGAAAGGCCTCCTGTGTGGTCGCCCCCTTGACCCTCCGATGGGTGCCTATGTCTTGGAAAATTCCTCCCACTCTGGAAGAGGCCTCTGCCAGCACTCGGGTTCCCCTCCACAACCCACACCAACTCCTTGAGTTTTCTGCTACAATCTGGTTTCGAGTCAGGATGTTCTGTGGTGCATTGTACAGCAGCCGGTCCCTGAGCACACGCTGCTGAGAAGAGCTGCCCCCACAGCCGTCACTTTCACAGCATTTGCCTTGCCAATTATTAACACAATGGGCCAATTCTCATCCTGTGTCGCTCTTGGGGAAAATATGCAGGCTAGGGAACTGGCCTAGATTGGAAATGGAACAGCAGAAGCTGCCAATTAACATGAGTTCTTTTTTTTGCATCCCCTAAAGAGGTTAGTCTCTAGGGAGAACTTATAAATAAAAAACATGATCCCACCAGGCCTTGAGGAACTCCTTAGATGCCTCGCATCTCTGGGGTTGGGATGAACATCAAAGGTCACTTGGTCTAACTGTCCATTGCTTGAATCCCTTAGATGACCTTGTCAGCTACCTTCTGAATGCACCCATGTTTGAGGAACTTACCATTCACCATAGCAGGGGGCTCCATGGATTTGAACGGTCTTCCTTTAATTCAATCAAATCCATCTTTCATAACTCCCCCACTTTGGTTCCAGCTTGTGAGTGAAGCTAGCCAACCACTCAGTCTCCATTCCCAGAAAATAATCAACTGCTCAGGAAAATGGCTCCTAAGCCAAAAAGATAAGTTTTGAAAAAGCACAAGAGAAAGCCTACTAGAGCAGAAAGGCTAACAGCTGGAAGAAGGGCTGGACTACCCTCATGGACATGAAAGGCAAAGTCAGATTACAGATCCAGTCTGGGGTGGATTGCAGGCACCCCTAACACTCCACTTGTACTCACATCAGAAAATCTGTGGAAGGCAGAGGAGAGCAAAAGCTACAGCCTTTACTTCAGAGGAGTCCAAACTCACAGCAGGAAGATAACAAGGGATGGCAGCATCTGCAGAAACTGAAGCTTGGTCCTGATTTAGTAGACTTCATGTAATGGGCATCCCAGTATCCACGGGAGGGACTAGTCTTATGGCCAAAAGCCTTGGCTTCTCCTCAGAACTTTCTACTTATGCCATTAAAAAGCATCAAGTCTCTCTGCCTCAGACCTGGTTCAACACTCCTCATGAAGAATCATGACATCTTCATGTTCCTGGGTGGGATGTTGGCTCAGAAACAGAGAGGGCGTCTGGGACAGCCCCCAGTATGTGGGAAGAGCAAGGAAAAATATGAAAAAGAAAAAGATATCACTTGCACATGGGGAAGGCAGCAAATCAAGACAATAGGTTAAGGGGAACAGATGAAGGGGGCAGCTCATCACCATAATGGCAAGCCCAACAACTCCGAGAGATGGAATTTTTGTGTCCCTCTTCACCTGTCATCCCCTCTCCCCAAGTCAGCTGTCACTCTTCTTGGTGCTGTCACTCTCCTTGCTCCTGTTGGAAGATAAGTTGTGAGTTCTTCACTCCCACCAGCAAGCTGCCTGGCTCGGGGAAGTGCAGCTGCTAAGGGATCCAGGGAGAATGGAGTCTCCCAAAGGGGTGCTCGGGAGACTCAGGCTCTGTCCTTCCCTCTCCCTGGTCAAAGTTGGGAAGTGTGTAGCTTGCTCATGAAACGTGAACAGGGCTGTTTGTGCACAAAGGCGTGAGAAAGTCCCCTCTGACGTGGAGACAGAANCAAAGGGGTGCTCGGGAGACTCAGGCTCTGTCCTTCCCTCTCCCTGGTCAAAGTTGGGAAGTGTGTAGCTTGCTCATGAAACGTGAACAGGGCTGTTTGTGCACAAAGGCGTGAGAAAGTCCCCTCTGACGTGGAGACAGAAATCACAGTTCTGGTCCTTAAATAACAGGAAGTTTTGTTTCTGCCCCAGGATACCCCATCATATTCCAACAGAGGAAGTCAAAGAAAGTCGGGAAAGGCAACTTGATGGAAGATTATGGCTTGGGTCTCCTCGAAAGAACTAAATTTGGTGCTATCAAAAAGTCAGTGGCATACCTAAGGGAAATTAAGAAACCTTGCCTAAATGTAAACTCAACTACATGATCCAAAAAGACACCAACGCCCACCAGCCCTTCATTATGCACCCTATCACACTGTGCCAAATTTAGATGGCAATGCTTCATCATACTGCTGGTGACTCAGGTGCTCCCTTGGTTCCAGAGGTCTTCCCAGGGTTGTGTCAACATAAAGAAGGACCCATAGCACTGTGTCTTGCTAGAGGTGGCAGTGCCCATACCATCTGACTGCCCTCTTGGTTTGGTTTGTATGGCATACGTCCCCTCACCAACACAGACTGCCATCCCCATGGACCAGAGACCTCCCTCAGAAGTGAAGGATGCTCTCTACCTCCAGATATAAAGACTCAGTCACTGGACCTTCCTCCTTCTGCAGATACACAGAATATGCCTCCTATTCTCACTTCCATATGAAGATCTGACCCTACTTCCTTCCATGATGTATCACAAATGGACACCCCACCTTCTACAGTCAGGGAGGAAGATGGCTTATGATTTTTTTGAAGATAGTAACAAAAAAAGGTGCCCACCANCTCCTATTCTCACTTCCATATGAAGATCTGACCCTACTTCCTTCCATGATGTATCACAAATGGACACCCCACCTTCTACAGTCAGGGAGGAAGATGGCTTATGATTTTTTTGAAGATAGTAACAAAAAAAGGTGCCCACCGCTTCCTTATCCTTGAAGATAATCTAAAACCAAAGTGAAACTGAAAAGACTATAAAGAAGGAAACAAAAACAGCCTTGGTAACCAGGAGGCAAGAAGGCTGATCAGCTGGTGAAGTCAACAGTACTCAGTCCTTCCTTCCTAGCTTTCTTGTCTACCACCTCCCCCCAGGCCAGTTCCCCATCCACTCCATCTGAGCTTCACTGTCAACCACTCTATTCCAAGCTGTGAGCTGATAATACAGTAATGTGCCTCGAACCACACCCCTGGCCTGCCCACACAGGAGAGTTTTATAGGAACTTCTATAAATCATAAGTCCTCCAAAAACTCNTCCTAGCTTTCTTGTCTACCACCTCCCCCCAGGCCAGTTCCCCATCCACTCCATCTGAGCTTCACTGTCAACCACTCTATTCCAAGCTGTGAGCTGATAATACAGTAATGTGCCTCGAACCACACCCCTGGCCTGCCCACACAGGAGAGTTTTATAGGAACTTCTATAAATCATAAGTCCTCCAAAAACTCTAAAGACTTACTTCTCAGGGGAACTACAGAACTTACAAACACCAAACAGGGAGACGTTTTGAGCATTCTGAAAAACCAAGCCAAATGAGAATTTACTTGTTCAGCCAACTCTTGAACCAAGCACCAAACTCATTTTTGCATATTTCCCTTGTCAGGCCATGATACCAGAGCAGGAGAAATTCTACCCCTCACAATAATCATTTCTACCANTTTGAGCATTCTGAAAAACCAAGCCAAGTGAGAATTTACTTGTTCAGCCAACTCTTGAACCAAGCACCAAACTCATTTTCGCATATTTCCCTTGTCAGGCCATGATACCAGAGCAGGAGAAATTCTACCCCTCACAATAATCATTTCTACCACTTCCAAAGCCAGGCTACACCTTGCCAAGTATAACCATATTCAAGAACCATCTGCCTTAGCAATACAGGAAGCCGCCAGAGAAATATGTTTTAGATAATCCAACAGCTCTGCCAGCCAAGGCGGCTTCTGGGGAGAGAAGGGAGGCTGCTATTTGCCAGCTGTGGTCCCCAAGCTCAGCCGAGCTGAATCCTGTACAATGCACCAAGCAGAACTGGGGCAGAGGCCACGGACTTGGTCAATTGCTGACCCCTTTCCACATACCCAGATTCAGAGTAGTCCCTAGGGCACGACAGCTCACCTTTTGCCTGACTCACCAACACCCCCACCTGAAAAAGAACACACAGAGAGATATAAAAGCTTTATCCTACCTAGTGCCACCGACCAACCACAGCTGTGCACCAGTGCCAGAGGAGGCATGCATTTCATTTTAATTCGATGAGAAATCTGAACCTGAGCAAACAATATCAATCAAGATGTTCAAGCCACCATGGCATCTGGGGATGAGTATGCTTCCAAGATCTAAAGATGTTTTCTTGCCTGAGTCAAGAATTTAATTGATCCCCCTCTCCCCAAGTCAGCTTCCCTGGTGGCTCAAATGATAAAGAATCCACCGCAATGCACGAGTCCTGGATTGAATCCCTAGGTTGGGAAGATCCCCAGGAGAAGGGAATGGCACCCCACTCCAGTATTCTTGCCTGGAGAATCCCATGGACAAAGGAGCCTGGTGGGAGACAGTCCATGGGGTTGCAAAGAGTTGGACATGACTGAGCTACTAACACAGTCAATCTCCCCAAGTCATTACCTTCCCCTATAACCAGAAGTTTTGTTTGGTTGTTTTCACCAACTGGGAGGATGCTGTCCCCGAGTCCCCAACTTGTGAATCTCATTGGAAGTGACAAAACTCAGGGATGGTCTCACAAACTGATGTTTCTCAGGCTCCACGAAATGAGCTCTGTCCACTTCCTAATGGACATGGACGCTTGTCCCCAAGACCCTAGGAATTAAGCACCTTGCTCCCCAATCCTGCCCATTCAGAACTAGTGCAAGATCTTTTAGCCCAGGCAACAGAGATTTCTAAATTCAGCTATCTGAATCTGCCTACGGTGTTTTTCAGCAAGCACCTCCACAAGAAAAATTACTCCAATTAAGCATAATTATTAGGGTTTAATGGAGCCATTTTTCTACCTCAGTGCCTTTTTTCTATTCCAAGCCCCCCAGTTTTCTTTTTCCCTTCATTGGGACTCAGCACAGTAAGTTAAAGGTACACACTGGTTGATCTTTATTATACATTCAATAACTGTCTTATTAAATTGAAATCAAATGCACATCTAGGAGAAAGTTCACTTTAAGTACCAACTACAGAAAAATGCTCACAGGCATAAACAATAAGCAAGGCCAGTGTGTTGCTGAGCAACTAAGGGGATAGGGGGCAGGAATTCGGCTGAAAAGGAAGGGACACAGTTTCCTGAAAGAATGGGGTAAGCTCAGGGGTACAGATCTTGGTAGTAACTGCCCTGACTTCTTGTGGCATCCCCCACCCTAAAACAGGCACTGGGGAGGATGGGAAATCTAATTATTAACTAAATATAATCAAGGATGCTCAGAGAATTCACACATACACACGCAAGCACGCATACACACAGGCACACATTTTTTTCTGGGGAATGTTGAACACCTGTCAATATATCCAAAGCCTTTCCAACTATTATGAATGTTAAAGAGGGTGATGGGGTTGAGTGTATGTGTGTTAAAATGCTGCTGCTTGGTTAGTCTCTAGCCCCCTGGCTCACTGGACTCTTCCCCCTCCCCTCTCCCTCCTCCCCCTCCTAGGACAAGACGAGTGCTCTCAGCCTCAGCAATGTGGCGGGTGTGTTCTACATCCTGATCGGAGGACTTGGACTCGCCATGCTGGTTGCCTTAATTGAGTTCTGCTACAAATCGCGTAGCGAATCCAAGCGGATGAAGGTGGCATCGTCTTCCCAGGCCTTTTTCCTAACCTGTTCTGTGATACAGCTGGGTTTCCTGGGAGTCCCTTTTGCTAGGAAGGGTGGGGAGTGATGGGAGGTGGAGGTCAGTCCGAGGCAGGGGATGACGAGAGCTAGGTTATGAGGAAGGTGGCAAGGAAAAAGGCAGCAGTGAGAGAGAAAGGAAGATGTTGGCATGTGTCAGGGTAAATAGAAGGCCTGAGAAAACAAGTGCATCAGCCAGTGATGGGGGGTGAGATGAAAAGTTAGGGGTTGAGTGGACACGCAAGGCAGTGAGAGGCAAGAGTGACTGCCTCACGGTCACTCTTGATAGTGACTCTCTGAGGTCCTGCTAACTGAAGTGTAGCTCCAAAACAGCAGAGGGGGCATCTTCCCTCTGCAAGGTGGATGATCTTGCCATGCCGGGTGAGAGAGGTCTATTCTTGGCCATCACACTGTAAGATGGACTTTGGCAGAGAGGATCATGCCCAGAGAATGCTAAGCACATTAACTAATGACCCCAAACCACATCAAATATAGTGAAGGCAGCTAACTCAAAAAGAGAAGAAATATAGAAGTTATGAGAGCTGCCTGTAAAAACATGAAGAATTCTTGGGAGTGAAAGAAAACAGATCAGTTTTGTGGAGTCCCAAAGAATACAAGAACTAATGACTAAAAGTAATGGAGAACAGATGTGAACACAGTAAGTGAGAACTACTTTTCTTTCAGAGCTATCCCAAAATGGGATGGATTGTGCCAGTAAGTAACACACAGCCCATCACTAGAGGCATACATGTAGAGGCTGAATAATTCTTGACAAATGTATAGATTCAAAGTATCCAATGGGAGCCTGGACTAAATGACCATCAGGGCCCCTCACTTGTGGTCATTTAGCTTCAATAAGAAAATATTTTGGGAAGGAAATGTTATTCATGTGAGCAACACCATAAGCAAGACATCATGAGGGGGCAGAGAGGACTAAGACACTATCTGTAACCTTTAGCATTTTTAACAAAGAAAATCTACTCAGGGACCCAAACTATGGCATAGATAGGAAGACCTATAGGGATATATAGGAGGGAGAAAACAGAGAAGCCTTCCGGGAAGAACCAGAAATTAAGAGGAAAGACAAGTGGAATTCAAACCAACAGAAGTGGCAAGAAGCTCAGTCATTCTGAGCAATGTACCCTAGGCTGTTAACTTTGACTTGAGTAGACTAATAGGACTCATTGATAGAATTTTCTCTCCAGAATGTGCCCTAAGAAGCCCTTTTTTCAACATCCATTCACTCCCAGACTCAGCATAGCCACTGCTGGATCACAGCCATAGCCTCCTACCAGCCCCTTTCCTGCCTTAGGCACCCACCCTACATATACCTCCAGGTCCCTCTTGCAGAAGACATTGCTGGACATTTGCTTCCCCTGTTTGGAAACTCTGTACTCAGTTCTGTACACAGGGAGTGGGAGTTGAGAGCGGAGGGCCTTCTGTCCTGGCATTCAACATTTCCACATCATAGTTCTAGCCTACTTTCCCCTCCCCAGGCAATCTGCTCTCCTTACATGCTCCATACTCTAGCCACCCACCTCATGCTTTCCATGTGTACCCACCCATGTGCCTTGACACAAGTCAATCCCCCTCTCTGTCTTCTGTCACATAATTAGTCGCTCAGTTGCATCCAACTCTTTGCAACCCCATGCACTATAGCCTTCCAGGCTCCTCTGTCCAGGCAAGAATACTAGAGTGGGAAGACATTCTCTTCTCCAGGAGATCTTCCCGACTCAGGGATTGAACCCAGGTCTCCTGCATTGCAGGCAGATTCTTTATCATCTGAGCCACTGGGGAAACCCCAAAGTCAACTTATGGAGTAATTAAGGGATGGTAGTGTGAGAGTACTTGGTCAGGGACCTAGGAATACCTCCATCCCACCCTTGACCAGTTCATCCAAGTTCAGGTCCTCTCAGAAAGGACAAAGCACAGCAAAAGTATGGACCTCAGATTCTAAATCCAGTGTAGATCTCCAAGGAGCTTGGCTGAACACAGCAAGGTCTCCTAGAACCGGAAGGGCTGTCTTTGCCCACCCCATTCAAAACATAAGCCTAAGGACTCTCTTATCTTACCCTTCAAAAGTGCGGAAAGGTTACTCCAGGGGCAGTAAATGGAACAGGAGAAGACCTTCAAAAGTATGGACCTCAGATTCTAAATCCAGTGTAGATCTCCAAGGAGCTTGGCTGGACACAGCAAGGTCTCCTAGAACCGGAAGGGCTGTCTTTGCCCACCCCATTCAAAACATAAGCCTAAGGACTCTCTTATCTTACCCTTCAAAAGTGCGGAAAGGTTACTCCAGGGGCAGTAAATGGAACAGGAGAAGACCTAGGTGAGCACAACCTTTACAACCCCCCAAAACCTTCCCCATGGGCCATAACCGAAACCAGACTCCCAGGATTGGCCCGGTGCTGAGGGAACTCCCCTCAAACACAGTGCAGCAAGGCTCTGGAGACTGAATGTCTGAGCACAAATCTTGCCTGCCCTGCACATTAACTGAGTCATCCTGAACAAGTTTCAATAGCTCTCTGATCCTCCTTTTAATAAAATGAGGCTACTGGTAGCATTGGGCTGGCCGAAAAGTTCATTTGGGTTTTTTGGTAACATATGGAAAACCTAAACAAACCTTTGGCCAACCCAATAGACACCTTATAAAAATTGTTGTGGATTATGTGAAAAAGTGGGTATAAAGGCTCTGCAAAATGCCTAGGCCATAGTAAGCCCAAAGTAAATAATAATTACTAGAATTATATTATTATAAAGAATTATAGTATTATTATAAAGAATTATATTATTAACTTGGAGAAGGCAATGGCACCCCACTCCAGTACTCTTGCCTGGAAAATCCCATGGATGGAGGAGCCTGGTACGCTGCAGTCCATGGGGTCGCTAAGTCGGACATGACTGAGCAACTTCACTTTCACATTTAGCTTTCATGCATTGGAGAAGGAAATGGCAACCCACTCCAGTGTTCTTGCCTGGAGATTCCCAGGGACGGGGGAGCCTGGTGGGCTGCCATCTATGGGGTCGCACAGAGTCAGACACGACTGAAGTGACTTAGCGGTAGCAATATTATTAACTAGAATTATATTATTAGTGGCCAGCTACAGCCTCCTTAAGACTGTCATTTCATAGCCCTTACTTACATGTCCTAGGATTTTTAAATCCATAGAGATTGTGAGTTTCCTAAGGTAAGAAGCTGTATCTGATTTCTCTTTGGACATCCCACACACATAGGGTAAGCGTTAGTTAGATTAATATGGGTTTGTATCCAGAGAAAATCTCCTGGAGGATAAGGTGAGGCAATGGAAGGAGCTGCTGTTAGGTGAAGCAAACACAACCATCAAAACCACTCAGCCAGGAAGCACGCGAAGCACCTGACGTGCTTTTGGCCCCGTCATGAGATCTGAAGAGACCAGACATGCCCAAGCAGGCCTGGACTTCCAGCCCTTCCTATGGGATGACCACATCCTACTAATCATGGTCAGTGCCAGGCAGTGGTACCACGGTGGCTAGCAACAAAGACCCTCTTAAACCTGTGTAACATTGACCTTCACCACTGAAGCCACAGCATGCAGGTAAAGACAAGAAACCTTAAGAAAGTCGACTGAGTCATACCATAAATTCTGGGAGACATTCTCTCCCTTCCCTTTCTAAGGAAGATATCAAATTTCTCAGGAGCCAACATCAGGATCTCGTAGAATCATTAATGCAAGCTGTTTCATCACAGTCTTCTATAGTTAATTCCACCAGTTGGCATGACTTCTGCCCAACACAATGAGACTCCTAATAGAATTTTTAATCTTCTACCTGCAGAAAAGATGCCTTTATGGGCCTTAAGAGTCAGCCCATCCTTAATTTTCAGAGCTCCATCAACCCCTCTCTTATCCAAAGGAGAGAAATGAACACATTCTGCTTGCCTCTCAGATTTTGCTGCTTTGCAGTTCTCTTTATCATTCTGTACTTTGCCTGCTCCAAAGGCAGATTAGCTCTTTTCAAAAGTGCAGCCTCCACCTTCGCACAGAGGACTGCACTGACAGTGTCCAAAGCCTTTGGCAAGAACCTTCCCTCTTGTTTCTTCCCTTAACTACAGTATGTGGCCAACTCTTAAAACCTTGAGCCCCTAAACCTAGTTCACAATCAGCCTCCTATTTCTCAACAGTGTTTAAGGAGCCCTTCCCCACCCTGCATGAAAAAGAGAGGAAAGAGAAGAGGGTACAGGAAAGGAGAAAGAAAAAAGGGAGGAAAAAAGGAAAAATACCTTTTTAGTAACTTCCCTGTTCAAAGTGCTTACTATCTATTTTCAATAACCTGTGCTTGCAGTTCTACAGATGAAGAAACAGGGGGTCAGAGAAGTTAAGTAGTTTTCCCAACAAACTCAGAGCTTGTGGAATAGGAATGAGATCTCCAACTTAGTTTCTGCAAAGCCTGGGTTCTTGGTACCAGCCAAGTCACTCATCATCAATTTCTCTCTCCACCCCAACCTCAGGGCAACAGATAATTTTTATCACCTACTAGGTCCCATCAAAACCCCATCCACAGCGCACAGAATTAAGATGCAGTCCTTCTCCTTAGGTTTCTCTGATCTAGTTGTTCAGGCCATCTGTGGGACGTGATCCTTGGCTTGTGCATTACTGAAACCCTTTCCCCTTTGATGTCATGTGAGCGAGACACAGAGCAAGTGTCACAGGGACGGTGGGAAGGCGCCCTGCAGGCAAGTCCTTCTACAAAGATGTATGGAGCACCACTGCCTGCTAGGCATCACTCCGACCTCAGAATCCAGTCAGGACCAAGCCAGACAGCGTTTCTGCTCTCAGGNCATATGGAAAACCTAAACAAACCTTTGGCCAACCCAATATACACCTTATAAAAATTGTTGTGGATTATGTGAAAAAGTGGGTATAAAGGCTCTGCAAAATGCCTAGGCCATAGTAAGCCCAAAGTAAATAATAATTACTAGAATTATATTATTATAAAGAATTATAGTATTATTATAAAGAATTATATTATTAACTTGGAGAAGGCAATGGCACCCCACTCCAGTACTCTTGCCTGGAAAATCCCATGGATGGAGGAGCCTGGTACGCTGCAGTCCATGGGGTCGCTAAGTCGGACATGACTGAGCAACTTCACTTTCACATTTCGCTTTCATGCATTGGAGAAGGAAATGGCAACCCACTCCAGTGTTCTTGCCTGGAGATTCCCAGGGACGGGGGAGCCTGGTGGGCTGCCATCTATGGGGTCGCACAGAGTCGGACACAACTGAAGTGACTTAGCAGTAGCAATATTATTAACTAGAATTATATTATTAGTGGCCAGCTACAGCCTCCTTAAGACTTTCATTTCATAGCCCTTACTTACATGTCCTAGGATTTTTAAATCCATAGAGATTGTGAGTTTCCTAAGGTAAGAAGCTGTATCTGATTTCTCTTTGGACATCCCACACACATAGGGTAAGCGTTAGTTAGATTAATATGGGTTTGTATCCAGAGAAAATCTCCTGGAGGATAAGGTGAGGCAATGGAAGGAGCTGCTGTTAGGTGAAGCAAACACAACCATCAAAACCACTCAGCCAGGAAGCACGCGAAGCACCTGACGTGCTTTTGGCCCCGTCATGAGATCTGAAGAGACCAGACATGCCCAAGCAGGCCTGGACTTCCAGCCCTTCCTATGGGATGACCACATCCTACTAATCATGGTCAGTGCCAGGCAGTGGTACCAGGGTGGCTAGCAACAAAGACCCTCTTAAACCTGTGTAACATTGACCTTCACCACTGAAGCCACAGCATGCAGGTAAAGACAAGAAACCTTAAGAAAGTCGACTGAGTCATACCATAAATTCTGGGAGACATTCTCTCCCTTCCCTTTCTAAGGAAGATATCAAATTTCTCAGGAGCCAACATCAGGATCTCGTAGAATCATTAATGCAAGCTGTTTCATCACAGTCTTCTATAGTTAATTCCACCAGTTGGCATGACTTCTGCCCAACACAATGAGACTCCTAATAGAATTTTTAATCTTCTACCTGCAGAAAAGATGCCTTTATGGGCCTTAAGAGTCAGCCCATCCTTAATTTTCAGAGCTCCATCAACCCCTCTCTTATCCAAAGGAGAGAAATGAACACATTCTGCTTGCCTCTCAGATTTTGCTGCTTTGCAGTTCTCTTTATCATTCTGTACTTTGCCTGCTCCAAAGGCAGATTAGCTCTTTTCAAAAGTGCAGCCTCCACCTTCGCACAGAGGACTGCACTGACAGTGTCCAAAGCCTTTGGCAAGAACCTTCCCTCTTGTTTCTTCCCTTAACTACAGTATGTGGCCAACTCTTAAGACCTTGAGCCCCTAAACCTAGTTCACAATCAGCCTCCTATTTCTCAACAGTGTTTAAGGAGCCCTTCCCCACCCTGCATGAAAAAGAGAGGAAAGAGAAGAGGGTACAGGAAAGGAGAAAGAAAAAAGGGAGGAAAAAAGGAAAAATACCTTTTTAGTAACTTCCCTGTTCAAAGTGCTTACTATCTATTTTCAATAACCTGTGCTTGCAGTTCTACAGATGAAGAAACAGGGGGTCAGAGAAGTTAAGTAGTTTTCCCAACAAACTCAGAGCTTGTGGAATAGGAATGAGATCTCCAACTTAGTTTCTGCAAAGCCTGGGTTCTTGGTACCAGCCAAGTCACTCATCATCAATTTCTCTCTCCACCCCAACCTCAGGGCAACAGATAATTTTTATCACCTACTAGGTCCCATCAAAACCCCATCCACAGCGCACAGAATTAAGATGCAGTCCTTCTCCTTAGGTTTCTCTGATCTAGTTGTTCAGGCCATCTGTGGGACGTGATCCTTGGCTTGTGCATTACTGAAACCCTTTCCCCTTTGATGTCATGTGAGCGAGACACAGAGCAAGTGTCACAGGGACGGTGGGAAGGCGCCCTGCAGGCAAGTCCTTCTACAAAGATGTATGGAGCACCACTGCCTGCTAGGCATCACTCCGACCTCAGAATCCAGTCAGGACCAAGCCAGACAGCGTTTCTGCTCTCAGGAAACTGAGGGTTTAATTGGCAGACTGAAGATAAGCAAATGTGTAATATATGTTCAATGAGTGTTTGAAGAAAAATGTTCACAGCAGTCAAGTCCTGATCAGAGAATGGCGTCAGGGGCAGGACAAGAGGCTTCCCTGAAACAGTGATGTTGAACAGACTTGAGGTAGAGAAGGAATTAACCAGGGGACGATGGTTGTCACCAAAGGAGGCACAAGTATCACAGACCCCAAAATCAGAACTCTTGCCTAGACATAAGAGGAAGGCCAGGGAGACTGGGCACAGCAAGACTGATGAGAAACGAGAGCAAGGAAGAGCGGGGGGCTCAGAGAGGGACTTCAGGCAACACCAACATTCCAGCTTAATTGAAACTTCCCACAGTAAAAAAAATTTCAAACGCAAGACATACTCCAAATTGAATAAACTCTCAGACACCCTGTACCTCTCCTCTGCCTGGGAAAACAGAAACCTGAGCCCTTAACTGATATTAAGGCTAACCTGGGTCTTTATTATCTACCACATTGTTCCCCCCCTAAAAAAAAATACTTCCCAGCCACTCCCAGCCCCTGGAGAGCGCTGACTTTTCATAATTGTAGTGGCTGTGCTGACACTGGCTGTGTTGAAACCACCGCCATCAAGGCTTTGCATGTTTCCCTGGAATTAATGAGCAGCTGAGGTACATGGTCAGGCATGGGTGCTGGGGGTGGGGGTGGGGGTGCATCCTCCACAGCAGGTGGTCCCTCTGGCTCAAAAGCATCACCGAGGGCTGAGCTTTTACTAGGGTGTTCTATGACGTGCAGAGATTGGGCAGACTTTTCTTAGAAAAGCAAGTAGCTGAAAACTTAGGGTGTCATCACTGTTAGATAAATGAGTTTCTGAAGCAGCAACTCCGGGACTTTGAGGCTAGACTTTTCACTCACCCTTTTCTCCCTGAGTATCTGTTTCAGAAACAACTACTTATGAGGATGAACTTGATGAATGGCTGGCATGTCAAGGATGGACAGGGGAGAACCACAGTTCCCAGAGGCAAGAGGAGAGATGACGTCAACTTCCAACGTGTTAGCTACCAGGGGGAGGAGGCCCCACAGGCAGGGGGTCGTTCACTTTGACCCTAGGTCACAGATAACTGTAACTTGAAGCAAATCAGTGACAAGTCCTCAATTGCTCTGTAAAGTGAAATCAACTAAGACCAGGGTATTTCCACATTATTTGCATATTAGAATAACCTGGGGCGGGGTTGAAACTCTAGACTTCCAGGCCACACACCACACCTAAGGCAGCATCCCTGAGGTAGGTCTCAGACATCAGTGTTTCTTCCTCCAAAACCCCTAGAACCTGCAGCCAAGTTTGAAAACTAGTGAAACGGTCATTTTTAGCAGTGCTTCCCACTCCCATTTTGACTCTATTCATCCCTTCTCTGGAGATTAGAAAGGACACCCGTAAGCAGGTAACCCCCACCATCAACAGGAGTATGGAGTCATTGACCTCTGAGAACCCCTCAGCTTTCATGGAAACCAATCCTGAATGACTTGAAGACTTCCAGCTACATGCCTGGCTCAGTTACCTCAGACTCACAGGCAACCAATACTGATTATGCCACTAGCCTTCTCCTTTAAAATATGTCAAGTACCACTGACCTCTATGGGATATTATGGAAATATGTGAGACCTTTTGAGAAACAAAGCCCAGGGTCATCTGTGTGAACTTTAAACTTTTGTTTTAATTAAAGGCGGGTGGCAGAGAAAACTCATAGAAGATGGACATCCCAGGCCAATTCATAGAAGGTTCCACACTGCCCCCACACACAAATAAAAAGGTCTTTTCAACAATTTTAAAGTGAGAACAAGTCACCATGAATTCCTCCTGTTTTCTTTTTACATTTCCCCCTAGAGCAGCATAGAGGTGTTGACGTGACCTTGACTTAGAAGCATGCTCTCCAGGTCACACTTCCTCCTCAGTGCAGGCAGAATGTAAATACACCAGGCCCAGGAGTTTGAAGAGGAGACAGAACCCGCGTGGGTGGAGCATCATATAGGGCAGATCTGCCTGAATCATGGAATTTTTTTTTTAAAGAAAAACTATTTTAAAACACTGTCAGAATTACCAGTAATAAGAGGATCCTCCCGAAGCATAGTGTAGCAGAAAGAATAACAACTGGGTCAAAACTGCCCTGTTTATGTCCATGAGGCCACAGGAGATCAACTTCCTTCTCTGATCACTAGAATCATGCCAATATGCAAAGGGGGAAGCCATCAACTTTTTAAGACTGGCCCTATGTGTTTGGCTTTTCTAAGACATATTCAAAGATATCTACTGGGCCTCTAACGACATGCTGGGCACGCTGGCAGGCAGTTAAGGATTGAGAAGACACAGCCCTTGTCCTTCTCCAGACAGTTAGCTCTCTTAAAGAAGACAGAAGTTACACACCTGAAGTAGAATCATTGCACGTGAGTGTATAACGTATGAGAACTGGCGAGGATGGGGGCAGAACACGCTGGGGCAGTCTAAGACAACTTCAAAGAGGCAGGAACAAACTGAGTCTTGAAGTATGGATAGACTGGCCTTACAGAAAGAAACCTCTAAATGCATAGACAATTTTTCATGTTGATTTTCACCAAGAAACTAAGCCCTACCTCAAAATTTCTATGGGTATCTTTTAATGGGAAGTTGGAGGTGACAGGAAAAGGGTTCGGATTTCTGGTCATGAAATTTCATTCTCCAAAGGAACTCAGTCAAGAACACTTCCTCAGGTCTAACAGGATATGATTATAATCACAGATTCTGGTCTTGATCATTTTGTCTAACTCATCTCATCCTGGGGTGATCACTGGAGCTCTTTTGACATCTAGAATTCCAACATTCTAGAAGTCACAATCTTTCACAAATCAGTAGCACCAATCTGATGTGTCAGGGTAGAAGTACAGGTTATACGCGCTAATGGGAAGTGGAATTCATTTTCATTTTTTTTAGCACAGGCTTTTTTTCCCGTTATATTATGCATATCGTATTAGTCAAACAAGTCCTATGTTCTCTTAACACACACTGCTAGAGACAGGATGACATTTTTTTCCAGAAGTAATCATAAGTAGTTTTAAATTTCCACCCAACAATGATATACCATCAATTTTGTGTAACATTTCAACTCATTTTTCCATGCAGTATAGAACCATTCTCTCTAATACACTTTGACAAACATGGAGATTTCAAAGGTCTAGAGAGATAGCTATGCACAAAGTCACATAGCAAGTTGATGTCAGAATTAGGACTAAAACCCTAGTTTCCTAAACCCCATTTCCAGAGCTGTTCTGCTTGGACATGTTGCTACATTTACTATCATCAGTACTACCATGGAACCATTGTACCTTTAGAAATCACAGAAGGTAAAGGATCTTAGAGATCACCCAATCCAGCACATCTCATTAAACTTAGAGAACATGAGGTCCAGAGAGGGAATCAGACTAGTCCACAGCCAGGTAACAGTTCTGGGAGTTCACAGGAAGTCAGGCAGCATTACAGATTAGGAAACAAGCTGGGTAGGGAAGAGAGCTGGAGTGACATTTTAAGCCCAGTGTTGACTCATTCTCCTTGCCAGTCATTGCCAAGGACCTGGGGAAGAACCCCCGGTCCTCCTGAAAAGGGTTTCTGTTTGATCCCACAGCAATCCATCAATGAAGCCATACGGACATCGACGCTCCCCCGAAACAGTGGGGCAGGAGCCAGCGGTGCCGGGAGTGGAGAGAACGGCCGGGTGGTCAGCCATGACTTCCCCAAGTCCATGCAATCGATCCCCTGCATGAGCCACAGTTCAGGGATGCCCTTGGGAGCCACCGGATTGTAACTGGAGCAGATGGAGACCCCCTCGGGGAGTATGCCCAGGCTCCCCCAGTTCCATCTCACACCCTTCAGTGCCAAAAACAACAAAATGAAACACAACCGCCACCAACCACCAGGACCACGAGGAGGAGGATTCAACAGATTTTCCTGAAGAATCAAGACACCATTTTGCGGCCCCTTCTCCTTTTCCGATATTCTTTTGCCCTTTTCCGTTGGCTAAGTGAGGATGACAAATAACACTGTGTGGCAATAAGGGGAGAATAACCCTGTCACATAGAGCCTGCGTCACTGGAGCACTAATGAGGAAACTGTACTGCTTTCTTTTAATTCAGTTGTTCATGTGTCTTCGTGTGTGCACTATTTTTTTTTCTTACTAATATCCATGGTTTGCAGGTTCTGTTAGATCCCTTCCTTTTCCTTCTTACTCCCAACTCCCTACCCATCCCACTTTAGTTTTCAGATTGGAGATTCAAGATTCGTTCCACCTGACAAGCAAGCAAAAGGAAAACAGCAATCTTCAAATGAATTCATCATGGGAGCTCTCCAAATCCCCTCCACACCTCAGCCCCAAGCCATGGATGGAGACCGACATTGCTGGAGGAGTGGGCTGCTGCCTCTCCACACAGGACACTGCCCAGACACTGACTTAGTTAAAAACATGTGTGAAGCAACTCAGACCCTGGGTGGCAAAGAAGCTGTAAAGGCAGACAAGCAGTCAGAAGAAGACTCATGAAGTTATTGCTGGAGACTCAGATAAAGCTTCCTTGAATGTGTAACAGCCACCTCACAGGCCTTAGGTGGAACAGTATGCTTTGTCATAGAGGCATGCTCAGCCCGGAGGAGTATGTCCATCTACTATGCTCAAGCCCAATGGCATTCTGGCGGCTGAAGGGCAACTGGCCTCCTAAACCAAGTCGAGCCTTGGGAATAGCTGACATCGAGAAAACTCTCATCCCTGATTCTCACTTTTCGTTTGATAGTCCTCTGCAGCAACCCCATTGTAGAGCAGACTCTTTCTCCTTGGAGCCTCTGATGTGGGGGAAATGTTATACAAGCTAAATGCAGAAAAAAGGAAGAAAAAAAAGCTGATGGAAGAACTTTGAAAGAGGAAGCTTCATCCAAGCCCACAAGCAACAGAACTTTCTATAGTGTGCCCTGTCCTAAGACTGAGAGACCAAGTGTGAAGTTTAGGGTTTTAGTGACCTGGAGAACTTGAGTTTTTATGTCCATGTATGAGTGTTATTTTATCAGGTGGTCAGATGAACTGTCATCTTTAGAAAGTGAAATACCCAAGGCTGAATGATTTGAAGGATAGGGAGGTGGAGTAGGTTGATAACAACACTGGGAGATCTTAAGATCCCTGATCCCAACTTGTAACTTGAAGAGGCCAACCTTCCCCCAGCTAAGACAGAATGAGAACATTGTAATCCAATGATTAGAGTCACTGGATTATGCCCACAATGTGAAACTAAAACAGGATTGGAGAAGTGACAGGGTTCATGGAGAGAAGCCTAGGCTGACCACAACTTTGGTTGGGATCTTGGCACATGGCTTTCTTGGAGATCCCAACTCTCATTCTTGGTGCAGTCAGCTTCCTTCTCTCCAGCACCTCTCTCCTAGGTGCATGATTCATCACCTAGAGTGCGCCATGTGTCATCAGCATTTACTGACAACCATATTCTGGCTTGTTCCCTCACCCCCTAACTTCTACCCAATCTTCTCTGCTAGGGATTATCATTAGCAATGGACAAACTAAAGGTTTTGGAGCCTACCTCCAAGCAGATGCAGCATGCCTGGCTTCATATGTGGATTCTCTCCATGGACCCCCACCATCTGTATGTCTCTCCCATCCTCCTTTCATCAGCCATAGCAAAGAACCATCCCCAAATCAAATGCTTTACCCGCTCAACTCAAGTGTTGTTCAGTCTCTCATATGTCAGTGTGGGCATGGTATGTGAAGCAGGACCCTCGATAAGGATTGTCACGTTTTGATACTGCCCAGCTGCTGTCCTCCCCATCCATTGCCCTCCCCATCCATTGCCCTCCCACCAGATTTTCCCTAACCCTTAGCCTATCACTGCAGAATCTGATATGACCCACCCTTATGGAGTCTGCATTTCAGAGGAGTTCGAAATAACCTTCTACAATCAACATGCTTCAAAAATATTTTGTCTTTAGCCTAGTACGATGCCTCTTCAGCCACTGAGTTCACCTGTAACATGAGCTGATAGTAACAGATCAGCTATGCTTAGAAATGAGTGTGTATGCTATGCAGGGGTCCAAGACTCCAGCGGAAGATGTTTTTCATTGACAGAGGGGTGACGGGGAAAACAAAAGTAAGAAAAAAGTTAACTTGTATTATGTATTTTTACTACACTTTTCTTAAAAATAGAGCAATGGGAAAACTGAAGGAGACTGACATTTTTCTCAACAGGAATCCATACTTAACAGTTCTGGCTTTCATTAAATTTTGCTCTTTGGTACCTGGGCCTTTTATTTAACATCTCTATTTGTTTTAACTCTCTTGGCAGATGTGTGAAAGGATTTTTGCTTGATCAAACACTAAATATTTTTCTTGGTTCCTGTTTTTCTTTCAAATAGACAGGTTTTTTTTTTCTTTTGGTATTTGCATAAAATGAAAATATCACCAAGAATTAAATCACTGTGGATCCATTATCTACTTTTCATATTTGTCCATTCCATTTTTGTGCCATTTCTGAAGCCAGAGCACTAAACTATGCTATTTCCTTATCATTAAGCCTAAGTTCAGTGCATTTTCAGTGGTGACCGATACTCCTGCCTCAAGAAGAGTTCTTCAAAGTCATTGCAGATGAACTAGATCACTGTGGTTTATTCACCCAAATGAGATCACAACAGCAAAAAGACAGACTGGTACTGGTTTTCAAGGGTTATGGTTCCAATTGCGTAAGCAGCAGGGTTTAACTTGCAGTGGTCACAGCACCTCTAGGGAACTGGACAGTTCACACGGAATGTCTTCCAGGCATCCCCCCAGCTGGAGTCCAGGTATACCTATGACGTGCAGAGTCACAACTGAAACCAAATCTAGATCAGGCTTATAAAGAGACAATTATGGTCCTCAGACCACAAGACCCCTTTTCTTGCCTGAAAGTTATTCTTTCACTCGAGCAAGATGGACTCTGTAAAGGACCTGACACTTTCTGACACGTAAATACCAATGATTAAGAACAGCTTCAGGTGTTTTCTTTACTAGGGAACTTTGCACATTAGAAGGGGCCAGAGGTCTAAAATAACCGTGGCATTTCAAGCAGTGACTACCACGGTTTAAAAGCGTTGGTGGAAGGGAAAGACCCTAGCAGACTTGTGTGAGGTTTCAGTCACTGTTCAGACCCCCTCGCGGTCACCTCCAGCGTCTAGGGTGCTTCTGAATGAGGAAGCCCTTAGCACCAGCTGCCACAAGGAGAAAACTGATCGGTCACCTTCCCATCAAAGAGTTGGGAGAGTGAGCATAAGGGCTATAAGAGCACAGGTTACTATGCACTGAGCACTCACTGTGTTAAGCACTCGTCATATCTGCTAAAGCGTGACAGGGGCCCATAAGAAATGAGGAATCCCAGACTTAAAAGATAGCACAACCTCCTCACAGTCTTGTAAGTGACAGAGCTGAGATTCTGCCAGGAACCCAAAGGCTTTTCATTGCCCCCCTCATTGTTAACCAGGTTATAATATGAACAGGAAAATCAGGGGTGAGCAGGAAAATCACAGGCAGATAGTCCTGTGCCTTCCTCTAATACCAAAGTAACTGAAAATGGAATGGTGCAAGGTACGCAGGCCACAGCCTTCGGAAAGTCAGTCGATCCTCTTGGGGCATGAGAGATCACTGATCTGGACAGGATTAGCCCAAAAGGAAAAGAGGAGAAAGAGTCACTTTGGGCCCTTTTAAAATATCAATATTCAGGCTAAAGAGTAGCAAGCAGGCTGGAAAGCAGGCTCCCCTGCAGAATAGCTGCTTCAGCCTGAAGAAGGCTCCTCACGGCTATCTAGAGGAAGTGGAGCTAGCTTCTGAGTGTACAAGACCAGGATCAGTTGTGGGACTAAAGAAGAAGTCCATAATGGTCCAAGTATCCCCATGGTAGAATGAGACAGCCCCTGGAGGCGATGCCACTGATGTGAAAGTTGAAATATATATCCTCTAATGTTCCTTACTTTATCTTTGCGTCTCTACAACCTTGTTCAGGTTATCTGCTAAGTATACCCTGATATATGTTAAGAGGAGGTCAACAAGGCCCTACAAAAATGGGCGTAAATATCACTAAAATCGTGTCCAAAATCAACTTATCCTCATAAGAGACAAGATGGCAAGTTCCTTCCTCACCAAATACTAATGTTCCCTCTAGGACATAGTATCTACGGAGGTCCATTCCTATCCTGTTGCTGCTACTACTGTTTAGCTATTCAGTCATGTCCAACTCTTTTGCAACCCCATGGACTGTAGCCTGGCCAGGTTCCTCTGTCCATGGGATTTCATAGGCAAGAATACTGGCGCAGGTTGCCATTTCCTTCTCCAGAGGATCTTCCTGACCCAGTGATCGAACCTGCATCTCCTGCACTGGCAGGCAAATTCTTTACCACTGAGCCATCTGGGAAGTCCCTGGTGTGAGTCTGGCCACTGACAAATGACCCTAATAGAGTGCTTTCTAACTTTCAGAAACAAATTTTGTTTCTTAAAGTTTCCAGATCACACCTTGAACAAAGAAGCAATGTACTGGAGTGGAAAGGTCAGTAGATGAGATGAGGATTCACAATGCCTGGCTTCCTCTCTTCTGGTCTTTTCAACCTTGGACAAGAAAATTAACTACCTGAGCCTCATTTTCCTATCAAAGAAATGGGACATCTAGTGTCAAATTAGGCAGTGACTCTAGAATCTAAATGCACTCTGAAGTCACGTAGAGAACTTTAAATAAAGTCACCAATGCCCAAGATGCAGCTCCAAATCCAGTTTGTCTGAATGCATGCATGTTTGTTGTTCTTTTATTATTGTTTTGTTTTGAACTTTCAGGTGATTAAAATGTGCAGCCAAGATTGAGCACTACTACAATCAGGCCATCATAAGGATAAAGAAAATGCTCATGAAAACTTAAAATTTCAAAGTACTAATTAGGGTTATCTATAATTGGTCAGACCAACACCAGAACCCTGGTTACCTGATGACAGTCAAATCTCCATGGCCCCACGAGAGAAAATACCATTAAATTAATCTGATACAAGGGAAGGCTACAATACAGTGCCCAACTTGGGTTCTAAATGTTTCTTTACCCTTTAGGCATATTTGTAATATTAATAATAACATTCTGCTGGGGGGGCAGAGAGAGTAGAGAAAAAGACATTAGAGATAAGATATAATCATCAGAGGAGCATCCTCAGGAAAGGGGAGGAGAAAAAAAAACAAGTCTGTCAGATGAGTCAGCTTTCAACACAGCCAGTTATTTTCCAAACTGGAAAACTACTTGGCTGTTTCCATTATAGAACCAAATTCCACCACCTGCATTTTGAACATCATCCACCAGAAATCACAGCCTATCAGCCTCATCTTTCACAAGCACTCTGGGTCCTGCTGGGGACAACTCTAACTTCTTTCTCAATGGTATGCTCACCATTTTTATAGCACTACATACAGGGGAGGAGGGAACCAGCCTTTGCTCAGCACTAACTGCATACCAAGTAGGATTTTAGAGCTTCACAAACATCTCATTGAGTCCTCAGAACTATTCTGGGAGGTGGGAATCTATCACCCCTCTTTTCCACGGGAGGAAATGGAAGCTCAGAGTGTTTCAGAACCCAAGGCCATGAAGCCCATCAATAACTTGACCAAGAGTCTAATCCCAGTTTGTCTCTCTTCAAAGTCACTGCCTTTTCCCTTTCATTGATCATCTCCTAAGGAGATTTCACCATGCTAAAGAAAAGCGTGTGACTAAGATAGAAAATATTTTGTCTGCAGCCTCCATCATAGCCAATTTGTGGTGCCATCTTGGGCAATTCATTTCCCTCTTCTGACCCTCAGTGGCCTTGTTTGTGAAATAAGAGAAGGGAGATTAACCTAATTGATCTCAAACCCCCTTGGTTGTAGCCTTATGTCAATGGTTCTCAACCAGATGTGATTTTGGGACCCTGGGACACTTGACAAAGTCTGGAGGTATTTTTTGTTACCATAACTGGGGGTAGAGGCTGCTACTGCAATTTAGTAGGTAGATGCCCAGGGATGCTGCTAAACATTCGACAACACACAGGGCAGCCTCCCACAACAAAGAATTATCCAGCCCACGATATCAATAGCACGGAGGCTAAGAAGCCCTGCCTCCACAATTATAGCATCTCAATACTTGGGATATGGATGAATGCAAGACAAGCTTTAACAGTAAAAGGGCAAGGATTCTGAGCCAGGTGAACCATCAGAGAGAATAAACAGTCACATGAATTTGGACAAGGAAGAAACTGAATTTAGAGAAGTAGGTTGAGGCCAGAAGAGTTTGGCCAACAGCAGAAATATAGACAGTGCACAGAAGCCAAGGCTGGGGTCCATGAGGCATCCAGACAGAACTGACAGCTGTCACAGAGGAGAAAGCAGAGGCCTCTGTTTGCCTTAGAGGTTCGTGCTCTGCCCAGTCACATTTTGCAAGTGATTCTGCACCCAGAGCAAGAGAAATCAAACAGTAAGACCCATCCACTCCCCGAAAAACCTAGTAAGCTTCATTTCTAACCCCAAAATATACATTCTTCCTTCCTAAAAAAGTAGACAACAAGCACCCATGTCCACGGGCAGATACCATAGGGAATATGGAGGCAAAAAAGAGATAGTCCTGTCCCTTGGAGAGAGTCAGGAAGGAAAAATAAGACTCATAAACACAATTATGTATAATATGAGGTTGAAGGTAGATTTTTTTTTAAAAAAAGGCAGTTCCTGGATCCAGCCTTCCATAGGCTACTCATCACCTTGAGTCCAGCTTCTAAAAATGGCACTCTGGGGACTTCCCTGATGGCGCAGTGGATAAGAATCTGTCTGTCAGTGCAGAGGATACGAGTTCAATCCCTGGTCTGGGATGATCCCACATGCCATGCACCTAAGCCCATGTGCCACAACGCCTGAGCCCGTACGCTGCTAAACGACTGAAGACTGTGCACCTAGGGCCTGTGGTGTGCAACAAGCAAAGAGCAGCCCCCGCTCGCCCACAACTAGAGAGAGCCTGTGCAAAGCAAGGGAAACCCAGCACAGCCAAAATAAATAATCAAACTGAAAAATAAAAAGGGCACTCCGAAATCTACCCCTCCAATCTAGACGATGCCTTCACAAGACCAGGGACCTTGTCTGCTCCAGCATAATGCCAGAATGTAATAGATCCTCAGTCAACATTTGCTGAATGACTTGATGAATGGGAAAGGTAGAGCCAAAATGCCCTTTGGTATACAGAAGAGGCAGAGATTATTCCTGACTGGGGAAATAATCAGAGGAGGAGATGACGTGTGTGTGTTGCCATGAGGGTCTATAGACATGACACAGTCAGAGATACAAGAGAAGACCATCAAAGAAGGGAAACAGAACAAGCCAGGACATGAAGGCAGGAAGAGGGGGGACCTGTTTGGGAAAGGGCATGCACCCAATACAACTGGCCCCCCATGGCCAAGGTGAGCAATGAGAAGGCTGGACTGGACTTTGGGAGCTGTTACTTAACGCATTCTGAAATAGGGAATTGAGGATTTCTGGGATGAGAAAGAAACTCACTCAGAAATCAGGTATTAAGTTCAGCAAGAAGCATATTTCAGGCATCTACTAAGCACTTCAAGACACTCCTCTCACTTCACCCCCAAGGCAGGAAGACTGTGAGACAGAAGGAGCATCCCAATTCGATACCTGAGCCAAGAACAGCCCAGACGCAGGGGAAACTCAGCTACCTAGAATTCCCGTAATTCCTCTAACATGGGAACAAATCATAGAAAGGCCATCTGTCCTCATAACAGTTCTAGTTAAAAAAAAAAAAAAACAGAAGGACACGACTGGGAGGAGACAGACCCACCACCTATGGGTGGCATTTGCTTGACTACGCAATTAGCCACCAGGGGAGGAGCCAGTGACTTCAAGGGCACCAAGAGGGACTGAACCACCAAAGACACAAAGAAGGGTTCTGACCCCTGTCTCTACTCAGTGAAAGGGAACCATGGTGAATCCATAAATCCCGACCACAAGATGAGGAAGGACAGTCACCACTCCTGCTACAGCAAAACCTCCTCAGTTCCTGGTGGGTGGCAGGGTTTTGGCCCCTCAGAAATGCTGACAACAGTATCTTACATGCATCACATGGCAGGGGACCCTTGGGTGTATTTAGATAAGGATTCTGTTGTGTGTGTTTGAACTATTGCCACAGTAAGGCTGCTGCTACCAACAAAGAAAGCGGGACACAAAGTCAATCCATAAACACCAAGATTCGGGAACCACGTGGTACAATAATCAGTGGTGATTTGTTGAACATCTGCTCTGAGCTGGGCATTTCCCATACACTGTCTGATCTCACGCTCACGTATCCTTGGGGAGACAGACTTGCATTTCCATTGGATGAGTGTTTTACATCAATGAATGTGAATCAAAACAGTTCTGAAGGGTTAGTAGGGACCTGAGAAATCATCTAATCATTATTTAATCCAACTATATTTTATATTTAAAAAAAAACTATATTTAAAAAAGAAAAAAAAGTAAACTTGAGGCCCCAGAGAGTAAGTGACTTGCCCAGGGTTGTGTAAATTCCCAATTAAACCAAGACTAGCTAGAAGCTACCTGTTCTGGCTCCAAGTCCAGGGTACTCTGCATGCAGCAAAGAGATCTCCTCACACTCAAACAACCTGACAAATCAATGTCTGGCCTTTTTTTCTAGCTCTTGCCTGGAGAATTCCACGGACAGAGGAGCCCAACAGAGGAGCCTGCTGGGCTACAGTCCATGGGGTCACATGGAGTCATGTCTGTGCGACCCCAAGACTGCGGGACTAACACACACATACACACATAGGTAGGGCGAGTTAAGTGTGTCTGGATAAACCACGATCTGAGGAAGGTGGGGTTTGGTTTGGTTTGGTTTGGTTGTTTTGGTTTTTGGTTTTGGTTTGAGGCAGCTAAAACTAAGACTAGTCTCGAATCTAAATAAAGTAGGCAAATGCCTAGATGGTGGGACGCAGGATTGTGATACAAATTTCCCCCAAATGTTTCCTTGGTGTTCACTGTGTTCCCCAGATTCCTTATTCAGGATAAAGCCTTTTATTCCACAAAGTTAAGTTTCTCTGTATGTGCTCTTGGTAAACGAAAATATCTAGCAAATCCTAACTGTATTTCAGTGCCTATTACAAGGTGTTTTCTTGGTAGTAGCATTTGATAGGAATGGTAAAGAGACACCTGAAGAACACGACAAGCATAAGGAAGGAGAGCAAAGAATTCAGAATGGAAAATTAAAGGTTCCTGAAGGCAATGCTGTATTTTTACATTTAGGAAGCCCTTGTTTAAATGCAGTTACCTTAAAAAGCAGTCAAGAAGAGATAGCAGAAATTGATTATTCAGCAGACAAGCATGAGGCGGGATGTATATGGAGTTTGAAGTGGAAAATTAAACAGTTATCCCAAACAATTCTGGGGGGGAAAGAATGATTTTTTTTAAAGACTTCATTATCCAGATTAAAAAATAAAACAAAACACCTCATTAGCCTTTTTGTCATCTTGCCTTGAAACTATAATCATTAAAAAAAATCATTTTGGTTTTTCTTTCCAAAAAATGGGTTGTGAACTAGAGTTTCTGTCTTTACACACAAACTCACTTAGGAAGAAAAAAACTGTTAATTTGACTGAGTCATCAGCCTAATGAACTGCTTAGAAACCATTTACTGATTATATAAAAACTAAATTCTCAGCTATGGGAAAACCGCTAAAAAGAGATCAATGCAATACTGAGCAAACACCTGTGGGTTTTGCCAACTGGCAGCCCTTCCTTTGGGGAACTGCTACCATCACCCTGTAATCATGTGGTCCAGGTGGTGCTGAAGTACCCTGCCCCTCCCCACATCCCTGCCAAGCAATTATAGTTCCTTTTTGCCCCAGCCACAATGATTGGGCGAGATATGATCTCGTGACCCAAATTCAGTTAATTAGAACTCTTCCCTGGGACATTTTTAATCTGAAGTTTGAATGATAAGGGGGGCCTTCCATTTTGAGTTCAAGCTAAAATTATCCAAGGGCTATCTTCTGAATCACAGAGTTCCAGACTCCTCTGCAATAGATGAGAACAAAGACAGCTCAGCCCAGCCAAGATGCAGGCTGGAGGGAAAGCGTTCTAATGTCTTCTGAGCCCCTGAGACCAACACTTACCTGGACTTAGTGCGGGGAGATCATTGCTGGTCTCTTGCCTAAGCTATTTTGAGTTATATTTCCATCTCTGATAACAACAGGAGGAATTCTGATTCTTCAATCAGTGACCAACTAAGAACTGTATACTAACTAATTAGGAAAAAGAATGTCAGTAACTGAGCTCAAACCAATTGCTCTGTGGTAGCAACTGGTTTCAAACTGGTTTGACCATATTCAAATTTTTCCTGCCCAAACCGTCTTGCAGGCACCAGTATCACCATCCTGGCTTCTGTCTGCCTCCATTTTCTTCTGTGCTATCAGGGAAAAGAAAACCTTCCTGCTAACCTGTCTTCCGGGGGAATGCTGTGATAGTGAACTCACAAATAAGGCAAAAGTTCTCTGAAAAGACTTGGTGTTAAGGCAGCAATAAGGCTTCATATGGGATCCTTTCTGTCCATAAAAGTCTATCCAATTTATCTTTTCAGAAGGAGTCTATTCGCGGAGAGTCTCTATTTCTCTCCCTCTACTCCTCTGTCTCTATCTGTATCTCCTGTCAAATCGCTTCCGGGATGTCTTGTTCCTGTTTATTTCTGTTCTGCAGCAGAGATCGCACACTTACAGTAGGCCATCAACTTTGCCTTACATGTGCTGCCTTTGACGGAAGCACACCAAATGCAGAAATTCTGTGTGGATTTGAGGGAGACTGCATAGATAAATGAGAGTCTAGAAAGAGAGAAAAATGATGGAGGCAACGTGTACTGATTGACCGGCCAGCAAGGACAGGCAGCTGTGGAGTGCTTTTGGAAGTCCCTGAAAAATCTATTCTCACCCTATCAACTCACACGCACAAAATTCCACTCACTCAATTTGATTCTTTTCCTTCAAGTGATGGTTGTTCTGGAATAACAATATTTCACATTGCCACAGAATTCTGCAGCTACAAAGCTCTTTCAAAAGTATGGTCTGTCTTGATCCATAGCACTGTCCTGAATGATGGGCAGAGTAGAGATAAGCACATCTGTTTTATCAATTAAAAGCCAAAGCTTAGGAAGGTCAAGAGATACACCCAAATTTACAGAAACAAAACTGGATTAGCTGGGACTGGCATATGAACCCCTGATTCATGATCTCTTCATAAGGATGCCTCCAGACAGCTGCTGCTGATGGATACCCCACTTTCTTTTTAAAGATTTTGTTGATGTGGACTATCTTTAAAGTCTTAACTAAACTTATTACGAAATTGCTTCTGTTTTCATGTTTTAGTTTTTTGGCCAAGAGGCATGTAGGATCTTAGCTCCCTGACCAGGAACTGAACTCACACCCCCTGCATTAGAAGGCAGTCTTAATCACTGGACTGAAAGGGAAGTCCCGGGATACCCCTTCTGTGGAGGGAAAAAGCAAAAGTATGCATCAGCTAACTTGAGGATGCGTTTGGCCCAGGACTGGCCTTACAAATAAAAGAATGAAGAGAAGAAAACTGACATTGTTTTACAGGCAGAGTCAAACCAAAGGGTGACAGGTGTCTTTGTTTTCTTCTAGAAATTGGCAATGGAGAAGGCACTTGCGAACCACTCCATTACTCTTGCCTGGAAACTCCCACGGATGGAGGAGCCTGGTGGGCTGCAGTCCATGGTGTCGCTAAGAGTCAGACAGGACTGAGCGACTTCACTTTCACTTTTCACTCTCATGCACTGGAGAAGGAAATGGCAACCCACTCCAGTGTTCTTGCCTGGAGAATCCCAGGGACAGGGGAGCCTGGTAGGCTGCCGTCTACGGGTTCACACAGATTTGGACACGACCGATGTGACTTAGCAGCAGCAGCAGAAATTGGCAAAGATTCTGCTCACCCTCCAGATGGTTGCAACGAATGCCTTCTAAGGAGTGAACCAGGAGGCTTCTGAATTCCTTCCTCTCTGGGACAAGCAAACAGAGATGGTGCTGCCATTTTCCCTAATAGCATAGCCCCTCTCCTCTATATAGTGACAAAATTATTTAAAGAATATCGATTAGAAGAGTATCAGATTATTCAGCTTCTCAGTCACACAACTTTCTAGAAGCCAGCCACTGTCTGACAGCATTACGTACACTCTCTCTTTCAATACCCAAGAAAGTGGTCAGAGAAGTGGGCATCATCTGTTTTCACTTGCCCAACATCATAGAACTGTCAGTCGGTGGAGCCAGGTTTGCATTTCAGAGTTGTCTGGCTCCAAACTTGCCTTTATCCCAGCCTAGCAGAAAGATAAATGCTCAGTCTTCATTAAGAACCCAGAATCATGGCTATGTAAATTGGCTCTTGGTTACTTTTTTGGAGATGGGGATTTACAATGAAAATCAATTCTCTACCATGTCCTCTTTCCTTCTATACCCATTAAAGAAAGGGTTGCTTCAGGGACACACATATGGCCTCATTCTGGCTTCAAAATAACCCTGTGAAGAGCACAGAGCAGGCACTCTGATCCTCACTTTACAGATGAGCAAACAGAGGCTCAGAGGCATTCAATGGGTTGCCCAAGATCAAACCAGGACATTTAACTAGAAATCTTCCCAATCCACTGCCTCACCAAGCCTAGTACATATTTGGTACCCAATGCATTAGTGAATTAATAATGGATGACTCAGTTCAAGGACCATGTCTCAGAAGGATTGTGCTTTCAAATTCTCAGCATGCAGTTCTGCCTGTTTCCTTGCCATGAAAAACCAAGACTCATGAAATGGTCAAATCTGTTGAAGCTCTTCCTCCAGCGGACTTTGAGGCAGGGATCAGCAGTGTTACCTTCTTTCAACTTGGCATCCCTGCCCCCACAGAGAGGCATCAGCCTACCCATGGGCTCAGTTCCATTTGCTTTTTCCTCATCTGTCTGACCACTTACCCCTTTCCACTGGCTGGCACCCTGCCGACATCCACACTTCTCATCGACCCCCGCCTTGGCATTGGCACTCCGAGCCATTTCTGTCCATCCCTCTCCCAGGCCAGCACAGCAAGACCAAAGCAGCAAGAAGCAAATGTGGAATTCAAGTCAGAAGGCTGCAGGCCAACCAGACTAGCCTCCTCAGTCCTGCAGAAATGACATTCCAACTGTGCTAATCTTATTACAAAGGTGCAGCCATGTCTGTGCCAGGGAGGGGAAGGTGAAAGAGATCACGGATGTCTGGGACTCATAGGATTATTATTTTCTACCTGTTGGGTTAATCATATGCAATTTTCTAGATCCCTGGACTCTCACAATTAAGCCAGATAGAGAGCTGGGCGGGATGGTCACAATCTAACACATGCCTACTGCATGCCTACTTTCAGGGTTATGGAAACTCACCACCTCCTACAGGTAGCTGTGTCCACCCTTAGCCTGCTCTTTTAAAATGCAGTATATGAACCAGAGACAGGTCCCTTGGCACTGGTTCTTGGTTTACCCTCCCAAATGTCCCCATTCTTCCCAGAGATCAGAAAGTAATTCTTACCTCCTCATATCCTGTACTGGAGAAGGCAATGGCACCCCACTCCACTACTCTTGCCTGGAAAATCCCATGGATGGAGGAGCCTGTAGGCTGCAGTCCATGGGGTCTCTGAAAGTTGGACATGACTGAGTCCTCTGTCCACGGGATTCTCCAGGCAAGAATACTAGAGTGGGTTGCTATGCTAGTAGCTCAGATTTCATGAGCATGGTGTTAAACAAACATTTTGCATCATTAGCCACTTAGTCCTCACAAGAACTTGGCCTATAAGAGATTGAGAGTGTCCTATTATAAATGAGGAAACTGAGGCCAAGAGAAAATAAGTCATTTGCCCAAGACTGAAAGTTATACAAGGCAGAATCAAAATTAGGGCCCATGTCTGGAACCTCAGAGCCTGACCATCTAACCATGAGACTAGCAGGTTTCAGAAGTTATC
The DNA here is from genome assembly GCA_006410675.1 of Oreotragus oreotragus. NCBI lineage: Eukaryota > Metazoa > Chordata > Mammalia > Artiodactyla > Bovidae > Oreotragus > Oreotragus oreotragus. The sequence goes on from SJYX01014146.1 coordinate 182,284, forward strand.
CAATGTCAAAAGCCATGCTTCTGCTCTGTTCATTCATTAGGACTTGAGGACTTTGAAAAAGAGTTCCTGTCCCCAAGAGGAAGTGCTCTGGGCAACAGAGCAGAAGGGAAGCAGGGAGTCCAGAGGTAGCACCTTTGTCACTGTCATCCTTGGTGGCTGGAGTTCAGCCTAGACACAGAGGCTGAGGAAGCCTCACCTCTGCATGTGGCCCAGATGTTTTTTGGAGGGAGGAAAAATTGATCATCAATGAAAGTACCAAGGCCTGGCCTCCACTCCGTAGAGATCCATCTCTTCTCCAGGGCCACTGAAGGAGTAAATTCTGAGGAGGAGGAGTCCACAAAAATCTCACATTCATGAAACATAAGCCGTGGAAGGGTTCTTCATGCTTGAGGATGAACTGGGAGCATGACGGCATGGTAGCTAAGAGTCAGGGATACGGCGTCCTGGGCTCAAATCCTGGCAGCAGGATAACATCAGGCAGCTGGCTAACCTCTACAAGCTTCTATGTCCTCATCTCTAAAATGGGGATAAAGATGCCTTCACAAGGCTTCACCAAAGCACCTCAAGCATGTTCAGCACATGGCACAATATCCGGCACACTCTAGTCCGCACACATATGTTAGTGATGATGACCACAGAGAGAGAGTTAAGCATCTTCTATGCAACTTTTGGTTCTCTAAATGTCATTTTCACTTTGAATCAGGGAAAGAAGAAACGTTTCCCAAAACTTCATCATTTTGTTTTTCCTCAATCGGCTCTCATGCAAAAAAAGAAGAAGAAGAAAAAAAAAGACAAAAATGCCTCTCAGCTCCTGTTTTGTCCAAATCTCTGTTTCACAAATAAGGAGCTGAGTCCCGTCAGAGGAACAGCACTCCTCCAGCTGTCATAGAGCAAGTGAGGGTAGCACTTGAGAAGAGCAGAGTGAAGAACTCCCATAGTCTCCCCAACACTGCTTTGCAAGGCCCACGATCCTTCAGGGGAATCAGGAGAGCAAAGGAAGGTGGGAAACCTGTGACCTTCGAGGCCACTGGACATGATGACCCAGGCTGCTTCTGCATCTGACAGAGCACCCCAAAGAAGCCCCAGGTATATAGACTGTGGGGTCGAGGGTACTGAAACTGTTGTCCCTCCTTCTGGGCCACTCAGACTGGCATCAGGTCAGCATTAAATCCTCAACCGGTGTCAATCATCTATGCTTAGAATCAAAACCTGAAATGAGCAATTTTGTGGCAAAGCCAGGACTAACATCCAAATCTCCTAAATATTTCGCTCAAAGACTTCCCTGGTGGTCCAGTGCTTAAGAGTCCATGCTACCAATGCAGCGGCATGGGTTTGATCCCTGGGCGGGGAAGTTCCACATGCTGCATGAGGCGGCCAAAAAAAGAAAATATTTGGCTCAAAAAATTGACCAACCTAGTTTGCGGCCCTGTTTTTATTTTTTATAAGACTATTTTTAGAGCAACTTTAGACTCATAGCAAAATTGAAAACAATGTACAGAAATTCTCATATACTCCTTGCCCTCATAGCTTCATAAAGTGAGTGAAAGTCACTCCGTCATGTTCAACTCTTTGTAGCCCCATGGACTATACAGTCCACAGAATTGTCCAGGCCAGAATACTGGAGTGGGTAGCCGTTCCCTTCTCCAGGGGATCTTCCAAACCCAGGGATCAAACTCAGGTCTCCTACATTGCAGGTGGATTCTTTACCAGCTGAGCCACCTGCTCCATTATCAACAGCTCTCACAACAGGGGTACACTTGTTATAATCAATGAACCTATGATGATACATCACCATTACCCCAAGCCCATAGTTTTCATTAGGGTTCAGTGTTAAGGCTGTAAATTCTAGAGGTTTGCATAAATGATCACACATATCCACTATTATAGTGTCAGGCAGAGATTCATCGCCCTAAAAGTCCTCTGGGTTCTGCATATTCATTCTTTCCTCCTCCTCACCCTTGACAACCACTCGTCTTCCTACTGTCTCTATAGTTTTACTTTTTCCAGATCATCATACAGTTGTAACCCTAGAGTGCATAGCCTTTTCAGAATGACGCTGGCTGCTCTGGTTGCACTGCTGCGTAACAAGCTGCACCAACTGTCACTTCCAACAATCACATTCTGCGGGTAAGGGATTTAAACACGGCACAGCTCTTCCCTGATCCGTGATGTCTGAGGCCGCAGGTTCAGTTCAGTTGCTCAGTCGTGTCTGACTCTTTGTGACCCCATGAATCGCAGCACACCAGGCCTCCCTGTCCATCATCAACTCCCAGAGTTCACTCAGACTCACATCCATCAAGTCAGTGATGCCATCCATCCATCTCATCCTCTGTCGCCCCCTTCTCCTCCTGCCCCCAATCCCTCCCAGCATCAGAGTCTTCTCCAATGAGTCAGCTCTTCACTGGAGGTGGCCAAAGTACTGGAGTTTCAGCTTTAGCATCATTCCTTCCAAAGAAATCCCAGGGCTGATCTCCTTCAGAATGGACTTGTTGGATGTCCTTGCAGTCCAAGGGACTCTCAAGAGTCTTCTCCAACACCACAGTTCAAAGGCATCAATTCTTCGGCGCTCAGCCTTCTTCACAGTCCAACTCTCACATCCATACATGACCACAGGAAAAACCATAGCCTTGACTAGACGGACCTTTGTTGGCAAAGTGATGTCTCTGCTTTTCAACATGCTATCTAGGTTGGTCATAACTTTTCTTCCAAGGAGTAAGCGTCTTTTAATTTCATGGCTGCAGTCACCATCTGCAGTGATTTTGGAGCCCAAAAAAATAAAGTCTGACACTGTTTCCACTGTTTCCCCATCTATTTCCCATGAAGTGATGGGACCGGATGCCATGATCTTCGTTTTCTGAATGTTGAGCTTTAAGCCAACTTTTTCACTCTCCTCTTTCACTTTCATCAAGAGGCTTTTTAGTTCCTCTTCACTTTCTGCCATAAGGGTGGTGTCATCTGCATATCTGAGGTTATTGATATTTCTCCCGGCAATCTTGATTCCAGCTTGTGTTTCTTCCAGTCCAGCGTTTCTCATGATGTACTCTGCATATAAGTTAAATAAGCAGGGAGACAATATACAGCCTTGACGTACTCCTTTTCCTATTTGGAACCAGTCTGTTGTTCCATGTCCAGTTCTAACTGTTGCTTCCTGACCTGCATACAGATTTCTCAAGAGGCAGGTTAGGTGGTCTGGTATTCCCATCTCTTTCAGAATTTTCCACAGTTTATTGTGATCCACACAGTCAAAGGCTTTGGCATAGTCAATAAAGCAGAAATAGATGTTTTTCTGGAACTCTCTTGCTTTTTCCATGATCCAGCGGATGTTGGCAATTTGATCTCTGGTTCCTCTGTCTTTTCTAAAACGAGCTTGAACATCTGGAAGTTCACAGTTCACATATTGCTGAAGACTGGCTTGGAGAATTTTGAGCATTACTTTATTAGCGTGTGAGATGAGTGCAATTGTGCGGTAGTTTGAGCATTCTTTGGCATTGCCTTTCTTTGGAATTGGAATGAAAACTGACCTTTTCCAGTCCTGTGGCCACTGCTGAGTTTTCCAAATTTGCTGGCATTTTGAGTGCAGCACTTTCACAGCATCATCTTTCAGGATTTGAAATAGCTCAACTGGAGTCCCATCACCTCCACTAGCTTTGTTCATAGTGATGCTTTCTAAGGCCCACTTGACTTCACATTCCAGGATGTCTGGCTCTAGATGAGTGATCACACCATCATGATTATCTGGGTCATAATTCTTGCCACCTCTTCTTAATATCTTCTGCTTCTGTTAGGTCCAGGTAGGAAGACTCAAGGGCTAAGCCTAGGTCACCACCGGGGACTGGAATCATCTGGAGGTTCCTTTAGCTTCATGTTCGGTGCCTGCACTGGGATGACTGGGTCTTCCAGTCACTTTCAGGGTTTACATGTGGCCTTTCCATGTGGCTGGTGCTTCCTCACAGTGTGGTGGTTCCCAGGTAGTCGTGAGATTCAGGCTCCAAGTATGAGTGTGATGGTGAACAAGGCACTTCCCTTATAATCCTCCCTCAAAATCATGTGGCATCACTTGCATTATATTCTATCAATCAAAGCAATCACAAGCTCACCCAGAGTCCAAGGAAAGGGATGAAGCTGCTGCATCTCAATGGAGGGACTGTCAAAGAATTTGCAAGCATTTTTTAGTGGCATGGCTGCTATTGTGTGTGTATCTCACCAGCCTAAAAATGGCCTTAAGCTTCTCGGGGTCAGAGCCATACCTTATACTTCCCTTCTCAACTCTAAGCCTGAAGCAGCACTGAGAGTCTCATTTATGATTAAGTGACATTAACATTTTGATCGGAGCCTCCACCCAACACTGCAGCTTCCTGGCAAGGCTCTGGTCAGGGCTGGCTCTTAGTTCTATACCATCCTTCCTTCTTCCCCTTTTAGCTCCACTTTCTTTACCTGCTCCATTCTACTGTCCCAGTTCTACTGTGACAAACCTGTCACAGTTCTACTTCAAAATATACCAAAAGTGCTAACCTCCACTGATGACATCAGAGCACAACTCTCTGGTAAAAAATCTTTCACCAACACTTAAGGCTCTTAGACCCACAGGATGGTTAGTCTGCAGGCCCTGCCCCATCCTATGCCTCTGACCTCAGTCATCTTGCTCCCCGGCCCATTCACTGTGCCCTAGCCTCCGATGCACTAAGTCACTCCCACTTCTAGATTTTCATATTTGCCCCACCTCCCAGAATGCACCTTCCTGCAGCTCTTTGCACACCTGCTCATTGTTACCCTTCAGACATCAGCTTGAATTTCTCCTAAGAATGGCTACCTGAGCACCCTCTCTCCCAACACGTATGGTCCCAACATAGCAGTTATTCTAACTTGTGATGTTTCATAGACTCTTCTTTGTTTTCTGTCTTGTTTCTGGCAGCTGCAGGGGCCCTGTCACTAGTGTTCAGTGCTCTGCCCTCTGCAACCAGAATCTTCTCTGCCCCCACAATATGTCCAATAAGTATCTATGAAATGAATGAGCCAGATGCAAGGTTGTATGACTTCTGGGAACAGAAGAAATTAAGCCTGTAACTTTATTTACTCTTAAAAGGCAAATTACAGTGATTTCCTACCCTTGCTGGTGATCTGGTCAACACTTTATAAGACAGAAAGAACTGGAGAATGTTAGTGCTCTGGCAGGGTCCTCAGAGATCATTTAATTTCTCACTTTGGAAATGAGAAAACTGGAACCCAGAGAGGCCACAGAATTTTGCCAAGATCATATGCATTTCTTCATAGTACAATATTTCTTGGTATTTAATTTCTTTAATTAAATAAGCCATTGTCCACTGAAAAAATGAAAACTATATAGAAATATGTCTCATAAAGACTGGAGCTCCTGCATTTCCACTCTGTTCTCTAGGACAGACTGCTATTTCTGCTTTGAAGAGAATTCTCCCAGAATTCTTTGCATGTACTTATAAATAAACATATGTGCATATTGATACATCTATAGCTTCAACCATAACACTTGCCTATCTTGAAAATAAGCTTAGACTTATAAAAAAATAAAAAAATAAAAACTTCTTTATGAACGTACTTTTAAAAATACCAGCAAGCCCAGAAGTTTCCAGGAAAGGGATTCCATTCTATGCTCCCCAGTGACAGTGAAGACCCCCAGGCAGGCAGCTGGCTGAAAGAGCTCTGGGACGTTGACCACACGGGACTCACAGAACAAATGAACTCTGCTCTCTTTGACTACTCAGGTCTGGCTGATCTAGGTGGTAACCGAAATTCTAAACTGTCCTGGTGACTAAGCACTGATTGACTTATGGGAAGTGATTCAACAGCTCAAAAACCTAGTATACCTTTGATGGTAGGAGTCAAAGCGAGAAGAAGGCGAGGGGTGAGGAGGAGCTACTACAAACAGAAGGTGGTGGAGGAGCCAGAAGAAAGGGAGGGGGAGGAGTTTACCAACTAAGAAGAGAAAGCGGGGCTCAAACCGTGAGGCCTCACTGAGCCCCAGCTTCCTCATCTGTATGATGGGGATAACAACAGTTCTAGCATGCCCTGACTAATATAACCCTAAAGCTCAAATCCAGTCTTTTTTTAGAAAATGCAATGGAAAAAATCAGTCTAGCAATTTTTTTAAGTCACTGAAGCTGAATAGCCTATGCAAGCTCACAGTTATCTTTTAAAAATATATAGGACAAACACATTTAAATAAAGACCCAGCTTACCCATCAAAATGTGAACTGCTGATAAAAGAGAAGTAGATCTTTGGACTTAGACGTGGCCCCTCAGTACGTACCTGACAATCCATTTTTTTGTCTTCTCTTTGATACTCGCAAGAAGTTTCTTATTTATGATTCACGAAAACTGCTCCTAAAGAGGAAAAGTGAATCTATGACCCCAGTTAGGTCAGAAGTGATCCAGCCCTTTCATGACCCCTAGTACTATTAAATGGCAACCCACTCCAGTGTTCTTGCCTGGAGAATCCCAGGGACAGGGGAGCCTGGTGGGCTGCCGTCTATGGGGTCGCACAGAGTCGGACACGACTGGAACGACTTAGCAGCAGCAGTACTGTTGTATCATGCATATGGAATCCTTCTGTTTTACAGTGCTGTGCTTAGTTGCTCAGTCACGTCTGACTCTTTGTGACCCCATGGACTAGCCCACCAGGCTCGTCTGTCCATGGGAAGTCTCCAGGCAAGAATACCAGAGTGGGCTGCCATGCCCTCTTCCTGATTTACAGTAAAATCTAGCTATTTTGTGTCCATCTTATCTCCTTAATGAACGTTCATCTGAGATGTCAAGCGCTGTCTGCCTCACTACTGCTAAGCTATGCCCCATCCACAGCCTCTGCTGCCCAAGAAGCTGAACTTAATGTAAGTAAACCCAATCCTTAGGCTAGTTGGCAACCCCCTGTTGCCTGGCATCAAGAGAGGGACTGGATCAATCTGTGTCTGTCTCTAAGGAGGGAGGAAAAGAGGGTATAAGAAAAATGAGAGAATTGCTGGTAGCGCAAGACCATGAAAAGAGACATCAGAGCTGAGTCAGGTCTATGACAAGGCCAAGAAGGTGCGAGATTAATTTCCGAAAGAATTAAAAGAGCTCAGAGGGTGAGGAGGGGCTGCCCTTGGTGAAGACAAGAATGAAGTCGTTCCACAGAAGGATGTAGAGCCATTCATGCAGAGAATAAACATGAGCACACAACTGATGAAGAGGTCTGGTCTTAGGGCCCTCCACATCCCCACTTTAAGCTAGAGTACCTGTGTCTCCTCCCAGGAAAGCCTACCCAGCACTGATGCAACTTGAAGGGTTTGTCTGCAACCAAACTACCTCCCTGGAATAATTTCCTGGTTCATTTTGACATGCCCCAATATCCAGAGAAATGACTAGCCCCTGTATTGCAGTACAACTGACTTTTAAATGAAAGTGATCTCCTTTGATATTCCTTTATTCATGCATTCATTAGTTTATTCAACAAATAATCCAATTTTACTACACACTATGTACCAACTGGAAATATAGCTGTGGATAAAATTAAAAAAAAACCCAAGTTCTCTACTCACATACTCATATATCCTGATAAGAAGCAGAACAGTAAAAAGCAAGTCAATAAGCAAACAAAAATTATAACAGGTACTCTAAAAGACAAGTCACAGTGGTATAAGTGACTGGGAGGAGGGAGTAGGAAGGATTTTCAGTAGGATTATTGGGGACCCCCTCTAAGATGATGCCTGAGCAGAGAGATGACCAGTGTGAGGGACTCATCCATGGAAGAGATGGGGGAAGAGTCACACATGGCAGAGGGCAAAGGGAAAATATATTGGGTTTGTTTGGGTTTTTCTGTAACATCTTATAGAAAAACCTGAACAAACTTTTTGGCCAACCCAATAATTCCTGAGGCTGGAGTGAGGCTGGAAATAGAAGTCTGGAGGGTACGTAAAAGGGTAAATAAAACGAAGGTGATATCAGAAGGAGAGGACCTGAAAGGAGATTGCCTTGGGAAATGGCATGCAGGGGATCACTTTGAAGGCAGTGGAGTAGACTGAAAGGGCACTAAGAAGGAATCCATCTAGCAGTCCTTCCATTGGTGGTTCCAATTCCCTACACATACATTAGGGGAGGGGTGATACTCCACACGGACTCACCGATACAGCTGCAGTCCATTCTCACACATCAGTGCACACATCATACCAGTTGCTAAGTATCATGAATATCACCCTTCATCAGAGCCAGCCATGTGATAAGCACAGAATTCTATATCAAGTGCAGGGGAAGAAGGGAGTCATAATTAACATTCTTCATCCTCTGCAGCTCATAATCGAGTTAGGTAACAGAGACACACAGAAATAACTCAATTATGACATTTCAAAGTCTTTTCTGTGTTAGCAACAGAGTTAAAGTGCTTTAAAGACAAGAGGAAGGAAACATAAACAATTGGGAAAGGAAACTTGGCAGAGGCGAGACCTACCTAAATGGGTACTTGAAGCTGAGCTGGGATGATACAGGGCGGAAGGGTAGAACAAGCAGAGGGGAAAGCCTGAGTGAAAACACAGGGGCTGGGATTTCCCTGGTGGTCCAGCGGCTGGGACTTCACGCTTTCACTGCAGGGGGCTCAGGTTCGATCACTGGTCAGGGAACTAAGGTATTCTATACTGTGTGAACATAAAAGGAAGGAAGGAAATATAGGTGATGAGCACCAGGGTACACGTGAAGAGCTACGAAGGGACTGGCACTGAAGGGGGTATACAAGTGGCAAGAAACAGTGTACAAGGCTAGAAATACTAAACCGGGGCAAGATCATGAGAGCCATAAATGCCTGCCTCAGCCTCCACTTTCTCCTGTTGGCCACAGTGAACATGTGCGAAAGGATGTGGCACCGTGGACAATTACAGACCGCTCCTCACCACTTTCCCAGTGTCGGAGTTGGGAAAATCTTTTCCTCTTAATCGTAGCCCCCTCTTCAGGAAAAATGACTAACCATCAAACTTCACTGGGCTGTTGAAGGTGAAGTGAAATAAGGAATGTCTATTGTACAGTAAATACTTAACAAATACTGGCACTTTTACTGTGACGAGAGATTGCTGATGAGGGGAATGACCCGGATCTTGTTCTGGAAGTCACTAGCTGAGGTCAGAAGGAGGATGGACTGGAGGTAGGAGAGAGGCTGGCAGCAGAGAGACCATATTTAAAGAGCTGAAGGGAATCATAAATATCATCTAGTTTAACCTTCTCATTTTACAGAGAGAGAAAGTAAAGTTCAAAGAGGGGATGTTACTCGCTAGAACCCAGTATCTTGACTTCCAACACGATGTTCTGTTTCCACTGTTTTCCAGACTTTTCCTTTACCCACTGGCCAGCCAAACACTCAGGTCCAAAGCAAAACAAACTTTACAGCTCATACTGGTTTCCGGGACCTGACACCTGGAATTTAACCCAAACTAGAAAAAGATGCTATTTTGCTGGCTCAAGTAACGGTGACTGGCATTACAACCCATCTTTACCCGCAAGCTAACATCTGCAAACCTCAAAGTTTATGATTCATTCATATCTGAACCTGAGTCTTAGGAGGGGCATCGTGGAGAATACCCCCTAGACCTGCAACAGCTCATCCCCCTCCTTGAGGCTAATCATATGTGAATGCTTGAGCTAAGAAGACATCATTAAAAGTACATTAAGTTTAATTATGCCAGCAGCACCAGGCAGGGAGAGGCACTGCTGAATGCAGAATGCATAATTAGATAAGACCTAATCCATTAGGTTCTTATTTGCTAAGAAAATGTGTCTCATCTGTAAATGTCACCACAAGTAGTGGCTGGAAGGCTACCTCCCAGGTGAGGACATTTCCACCACCCATGGGGCCTTCGGTGACATATACTGCCAGTATTTCACATATGGACACAATGATGCCACCCACTTCTACAAGTGAGAGGTGAATGGGGACAGGCTTCCTCCTGTACTTTGTGTGGTATGACCAGAGTTCTGGGACAGACGTCAAGGGACTTGGCCTCTGTCACTCTCATAGTCATTTCCTAGTTACGTGACATTTGAACAAGTTATTTACCACTGTGTACCTTGGTTTCCTCATCTTATAAAGTAATTCAATGAGGATATGAGGAAAAGGGAACCCCCATGTACTGCTGGTGGGACTGTTCATTGGTATAGCCATTAAGGAAAATAGCATGGAGGTTTCTTAAGAAATTAAAAACAGAACCACCTTCTGATCCAGGATTCCACTCCTGGGTATACAGTCAAAAGAAACAAAATCATTATCTCAAAGAAGTATCTGCCACTTCACCTTCAATGCAACGTTATTCACAATAGCCGAGGACAGAATCAACCTAAATGTCCATTAACAGATGAATGGATAAAGAAGACGTGATACACACACAATGGAATATTATTCAGCCTTTTAAAAGAAGAGCCTGTCATTTGGGACAACGTGGAGGACTCTAGAGAGCATTATGGTAAGTGAAAGATAAACACTGCATAGTATTACGTGAGCAATCTTAAAACTGATCCAAATGAACTGATTCACAAAACAGAACCAGACTCACAGACATAGAAATCAAATTTACGGCTACCAAGGGGGAGAAGGGCAAGTGGGAAGAGATGAATTAGGAATTGGGATTAATAGCTACACACTATTATATATAAAATAAACAACAAGAACCTATTGCATAAAAAAGGAACTAGTCAATAACTTGTAATAACTTATAGGGCCTCTTTGGTGGCTCAGATGCCTGCAATGCAGGAGACCGGGTTCAATCCCTGGGTTAGGAAGATTCCCCTAGAGAAGGGAGTGGCTACCCACTCCAGTACTCCTGCCTGGGAAATTCCATGGAAAGAGCAGTCTGGTGGGCTATGCAGTCCATGGGGTCGCAAAGAGTCAGACACAACTGAATGACTAACACTTATTTTACTTTAACCTATGAGGGAAAAAAAGCTAATAAAGGAATATAAATATATTCTTATTTATAAATATATAAAACAGAACCATTTTGCTGTACACATGAAACATAAGGGTGGGATGTTTTGGGAGAATAGCATTGAAATATGTATACTATCATGTAAGAAATGAATCGCCAGTCTATGTTCAATACAGGATGCAGGATGCTTGGGGCTGGTGTATGGGGATGATCCAGAGGGATGATGTGGGGTGGGAGGTGGGAGGGGGTTCATGCTTGGGAGTTCTTGTACACCCGTGGCAGATTCATGTCAATGTATGCCAAAATCAATAGAGTACTGCAAAGTAAAATAAAGTAAAATGGAAGCTCTAAATAAATAAATAAAAAGGAAAAAAAATAAAAATGTTAGCAGAAAAAATGAAAAGATGACATGTATCATCTCGATGTAAGCAGAAAAAGCATTCAAGAGAAGTTAACACTCATTAAGGATAAAAACTTTCTGTAAATTAGCAATAGGAGAATAGTTCATCAATCTAAATGAGGCCATCTAACAAAAAAAACCCTACAGTTTCTTATCTAATGGTGAAATAATGAATACTTTCAATCTAAGATTGAGAAAAAGGAAAAGATGTCTGTTCTCACACTTCCATTCAACATTGTGTTGGGACAGCTATGTATAGCAATAGGCAGGAAAAAAAGAAAAAGCACAAAGTTTTGATGAAAAGAAAGAAATCTATCTTTACTCACAAACAATATGATTTTTCACACAGAGAATATCAAGGAATCAGCAAAATTCTATTAGAACTAGTAAATGAAATGAACCTATTAGCAAAGCTCAAAAATAAAATGACAGGCAAAAAAATTATATTTCTGTACATTAGTATAAAGAACTAAAACTTAAAGTAATACCATTTATAATAGAATCAAAAAAGCAACATACATAGTGAGGACTGAGTATATTCCTACCTGCAGGGTCCATATCCTGGGATTTAACCAAACATGGAATTTGATCTGGGTTGGTTGAGTCCACAAATACAGAACATACGAGTAGGAAAAGTCAATTATACTATGACATTTTAAATGAATAAGGGACTTGAGCATCCCTGAATTTTAATGGGCCCGGGGTCCTGGAACTAATTCCATGCTACCCAATACCACATATTGAGGAACAACTGTAAGTTTAACTGAAAGAATGAATAGCTCTATACTGAAAACTACAAAGCACTGGCGGGGGGCGGGCGGGGCCTGTCTCAGACTTATATCATTCCCATGGTTTAGAAAATAATATTTTTAAGATGTCAATTTCCCCTCAAACTGATCAGAATAGATTCAATTAACACCAAATAGGCTTTTTAAAAATTTTGACAAACTAATTCTAAGATTCTATTTAAAAATATGAGGAACCTAGATTAGCCAAAAGAATCTGAAAATATACAGAAAAAAGCTGCAGAATTTATACTTTCAGATTTGAAAATCTACTATAAAAACTAAAGAAATCAGGACAATGTGGAATAGGTGCTAGGATTTTAAAAAAAACTTTATTTTAAAAAAAATCACTAACAGAAGAGAGAGATCCAGAATAGACCTAAACATACATGGCCAACTGATTTTTGACAAAAATGCTAAAGTAATTCAATGTGGAAAAGACAGTCTTTTCAACAAGTGCTAAAATGAATGAACATCCACGTAGAAAATAAAATGAACCTGTACTTCCTTCTTTATACTATACTTAAAATCAACTTAACACAAAAGCATAACACTATAAACTTTCTAGAAAAAAAAGATATTTGCATGACCTTGGGGTAGATAAAGCACTAATAATAAAAAAGTATGGTAGACTGAATTTGTCAACAGTAAAATCTTTGTAATAAAAACCATGTTTATATGTTGATATAACATGAAGTGAAGTGAAGTGACTCAGTCGTGTCCGACTCTTTGTAACCCCATGGACTGTAGCCTACCAGGCTCCTCTGTCCATGGGATTTTCCAGGCAAGAGTACTGGAGCAGGTTGCCATTTCCTTCTCCATAATGGCATATTCTTTAAAAAGTCCACGCCAGAGACAATGTTAACTGAAAGTGAAAGTGAAGTTGCTCAGGTGTCCAACTCTTTGCAACCCCAGGGACACCAGGCTCTTCTGTCCATGGGATTCTCCAGGCAAGAACCCTGGAGTGGGCTTAAAAGACACCATTAAGAAAGTAGAAATACTGTCTAGAGACTAGGAGACAATATTTGCAAAAGAATAATTTGAATAAAGACTTATATCCAAAATATAGAAAGAATCCTTACAAATCAATAAGGGGAAGAAGAGCCATCCCCTAAAAAGGCAAATAATTTGGACCCTTTGTCCATGGGATTCTCCAGGCAAGAACCCTGGAGTGGGCTTAAAAGACACCATTAAGAAAGTAGAAATACTGTCTAGAGACTAGGAGACAATATTTGCAAAAGAATAATTTGAATAAAGACTTATATCCAAAATATAGAAAGAATCCTTACAAATCAATAAGGGGAAGAAGAGCCATCCCCTAAAAAGGCAAATAATTTGGACCCTTCCCAAAAATGTGTGTGTGTGTGTATACACATACATGCCAGTAAGCAAATTAAAACATGTTCGACATCATTATATATATAAGAGAAATGTAAATTAAATCTCCAATGGCATACCATTTCTTACTCACCACACAGACTAAAAGAAAAATATCTGATAGTACCAAGTGTTTAAAAGAATGTAGAGCAACTGGAACTCTCATACGTTGCTAGTGGGAATGTCAAATGATACAACTACTTTAGTAAAGAGTAATGCTTGCTCCTTGGAAAAAAGGACAATAAAATAGGAAACACTTAGGAAGGAATATAATGATAGAAAATGGTTCCTCCCTAGAAAAGTTATGACAAACCTAGACAGCATATTAAAAAGCAGAGACATCCCTTTGTCGACAAAAGTCCATCGAGTCAAAGCTATGGTTTTTCCAGTAGTCATGTATGGATGTGAGAACTGGACCATAAAGAAGGCTGAGCACNGATAGAAAATGGTTCCTCCCTAGAAAAGTTATGACAAACCTAGACAGCATATTAAAAAGCAGAGACATCCCTTTGTCGACAAAAGTCCATCGAGTCAAAGCTATGGTTTTTCCAGTAGTCATGTATGGATGTGAGAACTGGACCATAAAGAAGGCTGAGCACTGAAGAACTGATGCTTTCAAACTGTGGGGTTGGAAAGACTCTTGAGAGTTCCGTGGACTGTAAGATCAAACCACTCAATCCTAAAGGAAATGAGTCCTGGATATTCATTGGAAGGACTGATGGCTGAAGTTGAAGGTCCGATACTTTGGCCACTTGATGTGAAGAGCTGACTCACTGGAAAAGGGCAGGAGGAGAAGGGGATGACAGAGGACAAGATGGTTGGATGGCATCACCAACTCAATGGACAGGAGTTTGAGCAAGATCCGGGAGATGGTTAAGGACTGGGAAGCCTGATGTGTTGCAGTCCGTGGGGCTGCAAAGAGCTGGACGTGACTGAGCGACTGAACAACAATTTAGGGAATAGCTTGGCAGTTTTCTGTACAGTTATTTACTTATGCATCTATTCTGTAACCCAGAAATTTAACTCAGTAACTCAGTAGGCAGACTTTAAGATGGTCTCCAATAATCTCTTATTCCTTGCTATTCAAAGCCTGTGTAATAGCAACACTGAAGTGACTAGGCTTCCATTATTCGATGGCAAAAGGATCTCATTTCCATCTTGCTAACAGGCTTTCTCTGTTGCCTTCTCAGTGTATATATTTTCATAAATCAAGCTGAGAGAGACCCACATAGCAAGGAACTGAGGATAGCCTCCAGCTAACAACCTGCTAAGAACTGAGGCTCTCAGTTCAACAGCCTCCAGTAACTGAATTCTGCCAAGTATGTGAGCTTGGAAATGGATCATTCCTCAATCAAACCTTCAGATGAGATCCCGGCCCTAGTTGACACCCTGATTGCAGGTTTGTAAGAGACTTTGGAACGGAGAATCTAGTGAAACAGTACCCAGATTTTAGATCCACAGAAGCTGAGATAATATGAGTCATTTTAAACCAGTACATTTACAGTAATTTGTTGTGCAACAATAAATAATATAAACTAATAGGCATTTTCCAAGAGATGAAAATGTAAGTCCTCAAAATGATATGTACAAGAATTTTCATAGCACCATTATTCATAATAGCCTGGAACTAGAATGCTGAAAGAGGTGAGTGAATAAACAAATTACAGTGTATCCATGCAATGAAATGCTACTCAGCAATGTTAATAACATGTTAATTATTTTACACAGCTTGATTGTTAAAAGGATGCTCAGCACTCAAACAGTCTATCCTCAGGAAATAACCTTGATATAGCAAAGGATACAAGCAGCACTGACAGGTCGTCTCAGGTACAGACCTCTTTATCTTTCTGTTATCTTGTTGGATTGCCCAGGACCTGCATTGTCTCCAGTTCTCAAACCACCACCAGTATGCATGCAAAGAATCTCCAAACCAGGAAGCCAAAAGTCTACTTGGAGTAGGGGTTTCTTAAAGTGAACTGATCAACTAGGTACAATATAACTATATGCCCAGCCTCTACTGTCAACCCTCTCCAGGCTCCATCAAAAATAAGTTGAAAACCATAAATCCAATTATTATTAGTAAGAAAAACAGACAGGCTGATAAACCTTGGCCCAAAACTACTCACATGCACATGGTTATAAAACATCATTTATCTCCAGTTATTACATTATCCAGTTTTGGCCAAGGGTTAACCTTATAATTCATGCATCTTTAGAGATAAATATACGGTCATCTGGCTAAGATTAATTCACGCTATACACAAGCAATCAAAGGAAACAAACTGCTGACAGTCACACAGTGATGAATCTCAAAACCATTATGCTAAAAGAGAAGCCAGACACAAAGAAAAGCTGCAAGGTTTCCTTTAAAGGAAATGTAGGCAAAATTAACTGTAGCAATAGAAATCAGAAAATGGTCATTTCCGTTAGAAAGTACTGTAGCGGGGAACTGAAAGGAAGCGTACATCAGGGAACTTTCTGAAATTGTGGGAAACTTTGATGGTGTGTCTATTTGGCAGGTAAACGCATTGGTCCCTCTCTTCTGTCTTTTCCGATAGTAATCACAGAGACCTTCCAAATGGTACAGATACAAGATGGCAGAGTCTCCATGGTCTGGCGCCCTGATTAACAGTGTGGCTGAGGCTGGATGCAGAGTCAGGAGCAGAGTTTGCCCCTGACCCCTGCTGGGCATGGAGCATAAATGAGAAATAAATTGCATGTGAAGTCCATGATATTTTTGTCATTGTTACTTCAACATAGCCTACTTTATCCTAAAAAATATACTTTTTCTCTATATCCCCCATAGCATTTCATATAATTTCTTGGAACAATAGTTGTCTATGAATAGATGTTGAAAAAAAATAACTAAATCCCTATTGTTTCTGAAAATAAGAAAATATTTGGGAGAAGGAAAATGGGAGAATCTAACGGAAAAGCTTAAAAACTTTTTAAGGAACCTATTTCCATCATGTCTTCCAAATGAACTAGAAGGCTGTAGACTATAAATGAATCAAAGAACAGGCTTTAGAATCAGGTCTTGGTCCAAGATTCAACTTCTCTATTTGTACCTTTGTGTATCTGTATGCAGGTCAGGAAGCAACAGTTAGAACTGGACATGGAACAAGAGACTGGTTCCAAATAGGAAATGGAGTATGTCAAAGCTGTATATTGTCACCCTGCTTATTTAACTTCTATGCAGAGTACATCATGAGAAATGCTAGACTGGATGAATGTGTTAGCTTCTGTTATAGACTGAACTATATCCCTCACACACACACACACACACACACACACAGAATCATATGTTGAAACTCCAAACCCCAATGTGTATATTTGGAGATACAGCCTTCAAGGGGGTAAGGAAGGTTACATGAAGTCATAGGGTGGGATTCTATTCCAATACAACTGGTGGACTTATAAGAGAAAAGGGACGCCAGAGAACTCTTTCTCCATCTACACATGCAGAGAAAAGGCCATGTTAGGATACAGCAAGAAGGCATCATCAGCAAGCCAAGAGAAGAGGTGCGACCAGAACCCAATAGTGCTGATACCTTCATCCTGGACTTCTATCCTCTAGAACTGTGAGAAAATAAATTTCTGTTGTTTAAGCCACCCAGTCTGTAGTATTCTTTTATGGCAGCTAGAGCAGACTCATACAGCCTCTTACATCCTCGTTTCCAACATGACTAAACATCCTCAAAAAAAATGCTCTTGGCCTCTTATACAGAGTAAGTCAGTCAGAAACAGAGAAAAAAGTACTGCATATTAACACGTATATATGGAATCCAGAAAAACGGTACTCATGGACCTAGCAGAGAATGGACTTGTGGACACAGAGGGGGAAGACGAGGGTGGGGTGAATTGAGAAAGTAGCATCAATATATATATACTATTACGTGTAAACAGTTAGTCAGAAGTTGCTAAGTAACACAGGGAGCCCAGCTCTGTGATAACTCAGGGAGCCCAGTTCCACTCTGTGATGACCTAGAGGGGTGAGATGGGGGAAAGGAGGCACGGACTGATTCATGTCGGTGTATAGCAGAAACCAACACAAAATTGTAAAGCAATTTTCCACCAATTAAAAACTAAAAGTTTTTAAAAGAATTGGGGAGTTTAGTTTAATATTCAAGATAATAGAGAGTCATACATATCTTATATGGATTATAAGTTTGCACAGAATAAAAATGCTATATAATTTTTAAAACTCAAAAAAAATGCTCTTGGTTAGAGGGATATTTTTTCATTCATTTAACAAATAAATGTACCTACCATGTGCCTAACACTATGGAGCACTGGCGCTTGAATAGTGATTATGCAGAGTCACCACCTTCACGGAGGCTACATTCTACTGGGAAAGCTACTAACAAAATGAACAGTGATCACACCTCACCAGGTACTGATAAATGCAATGAAGAAAAATAAAGCAGTGTCCGGGGATAGTGACAGAAGCTGCTGTTTTATACTAAATGGTGTGACAAGTCTCTGAGCAGAGAGACTTGCATGCTAAGTCACTTCATTCAGGTCCACCTCTTTGTGGCCCCATGGGCTGTAGCCTGCCAGGCTCCTCTGTCCATGGAGTTCTCCAGGCAAGAGAACACTGGAGTGGGTTGCCATGGCTTCCTCCAGGGTATCTTCCCGACCCAGGGATCAAACCCATGTTTCCTGCATTGCAGGCAGCTGGTTTACTGCTGAGCCACCAGGGAAGCCCCAGAGACAAGAATAAAGTAAAAGAAACGGCAGAGAAATCTCTGGAGAAAGAACTCCCAGGAGGAAGGAAGAGAAGGCACAAAGGCTCCCAAATGGTAACGCATTTGTCAAATTTGAGGAATAGCAGAGCCGATGTGACTGGAGAAGAGGGAGTAAGAGACAGAGGAGGGGAAAATCAGGCGAAAATGGGAGCAAGAGGCGAGACGATGTAGGGCCTTCTGGGCCTTGGAAGGAACTCTGGCTCTTATTCTGACAGATGGAAAGCTACTGGGGATGTGGGGGTAGGCGGTAGGCAGAGAACTTGATACGACATATATTTAAGAAAGTCAAGGACTTTCCTGGTGGTCCAGTGGTTAAGACTTCACCCTCCAATGCAGGGGACGTGAGTTCCATCCCTGGTTGGGGAGCTAAGACCCCATATGCCTCATGGCCAGAAAACCAAAACATAAACCAAAAATAATACTGTAACAAATTCAATGAAGAATTTTAAAATAGTCCACATAAAAAACAATCTTTTAAAAATCTTTAAAAAAATAAATAAATAAAGAGTCACTCTTGGCTACTGAGCTTCTGAGTGGAGGATGGACTGGAACCTTGAGGGGGGAAGAAAACGTCGCAACATGAAGGCTAGTCACCCGTTTATCACAACAGTCCATGCAAGAGATTACAGCGCTCTGGTCTAGGGCAGTCGCGGTCAGATGGAGAGAGGTGGTCAGATTCTAGATATAATTCCAAGGAGAAGGATTTGCTGCTGGATTCAATGTGGATGATCAGAGAAAGAAAGGAGACAGGGATGAAATAAGGCTACGAATGGAGGAAGCGAGGATCTGAGCTCTAATCCTTGGCCCTGCTTCTAACCTGCCATACAACCCCATACCCCTCTGTGTGTTGGATGATAAAGCTTCACAGCAGGATTAACCATGTTTCCCATGCCTCTAAGAACCATGTGAAGATCAAATCAAGCTCAAAATGCTTCGAAAAAGCAGCAGCACAGGCCACTGAAAGGTTATCCTTTATTTATCCCCAAACCCAGAGCTTCCATCAGTGGCTGCTGCTGCCTCTCTGGCTGCCCTGCCTTCCCCTCCTCCCTGGGATGCAGTGATGCAGCAAGTCATAAATAATGCTGACACAGAGACCATCACTGCCTTGCACAGCGGCCAGCATGGGGCCTCCTGTAAGTGATGATGGCGCAGCAACCAGCCTCAGGAGGCTCGAGACAGTGAATTCCTCACTTTCCCGGCACAGGCATCTCTGACAATGAACAAGTGAACAGGATCATGGGCTCTTTGAGGACACTGCCTCTGCCTCCGGCTGCCCCCTTGTAAAATGGGCATAGCACAGCGTGCCACGTTCCTTCATGGTGCTGTGTTCCCAATCCTCAGGGCAAGGAGTCTTGGCACTTGTGGGGAATATTTCATTCCAAGTCAAGTAAAACAGAAGTGGCTCTCTGGACTCCCTGCCCTTGCTTTATTTTTCTCCATACACCTATCACCACCTGATATACAGTATATTTTACTCATTAGATGTGTAAAATACAAGCTCCTTGAAAGCAGGGACTTCTGCCTCCTCTGCCTACTGCTCAAATGTTCCAAAGAGGGTGTGATCAGCAGCAGAGACACAATAAATCTGTTGAATTAACTGATGGATGGCTTTTTGAAAAGTCTTTAGCCATTTCTGGACATCACATTAAAGGTTTTCTTTAAAAAATGTACAGATATTCACAAAATTTTGGCATATAAATTTGCATGGTTTATAGAAACCCAGAAATCCATCCCTTCAAAAATCCATATAGGATACTGGAGAACCTGGTCCTGAAGCCCCATATGCTAGATTCTAATCCTACCTTCACCAACACCTTGACATGTGGCTTTGGATAAGTAATTGCCATAATCTGAGCCTCAGGCTTCTGATCTGTAAACCAGTTGGAATGGACAAGATGATCTATAATGTCCCTCTCAAATATGATAGTTTAAATTTTCTAGTGCTATAGAGTTAAAGTTCTCTAATGCAAACCTTTCACTCCAGGTGGAAAAATTCAGACTCAGAGTGAAAAACACTAGCCAGTTCAAACGAGACCCATTCCAAACTATTTCCATGGGCTTTCCAGCTGAAAAAAGACTTTGGGTGGACTTGGTGTGTTTGCAAATGCATCTCTTTTGCTACCATACCTCCTTGCTTCTGAATGAGCCTGTAAATGTGGTGAATAAACCCTAACGAAATCTTCCACTGGTCCTGGCTGCTAGGCAGATGTTCTCATGACCCAAAGGACTTTCCCTCAGCTAGTGCAGAGCCCCAGTCTCCACCATGACCCTTCTCGCTCCCTTCCTTCTGTCTTTAGAACATTCACAGTTCTTCTTGGTGTCCTGGATTAGATTTTACCAATGTAGCTAAAGCTTTTTTTTTTTTTTTAAATACCCATTGCTCCAGACTGACTCTGGTTTCACCTGGAATCTTTCTGTTACCCAAGGCTGTGAATTTCCTGCTCTTCCACCACCAAGATGCTGATTTCAGCACAAGACTTAATCATTGTTTTCTATTCAGTTCAGTTCAGTTGCGCAGTCGTGTCCAACTCTTTGCGACCCCATGGACCCATGCCAGGCCTCCCTGTCCATCACCAACTCCCGGAGCTTACCCAAACTTATGTCCATTGAGTCTCATCCTCTGTTGGGCACCTTTCCCTCCCACCTTCAATCTTTCCCAGCATCAGGGTCTTTTCAAATAAGTCAGCTCTTCATATCAGATGGCCAAAGTATTGGAGTTTCAGCTTCAGTATCAGTCCTTCCAATGAATATTCAGGACTGATTTACTCCAGTGTTCATGCCTGGAGAATCCCAGGGACGGCAGAGCCTGGGGGACTGCAGTCTGTGGGGTCGCTAAGAGTCGGACACGACTGAGTGACTTCACTTTCACTTTTATGCATTGGAAAAGGCAATGGCAACCCACTCCAGTGTTCATGCCTGGAGAATCCCAGGGACGGCAGAGCCTGGTGGGCTGCAGTCTGTGGGGTCGCAGAGTCGGACACAACTGAAGTGACTTAGCAGCAGCAGCATGCTTCTTTATATGTATATATGTAGAAAAACATATGGAAGGATATCAACTAAAATGTGAACAGTGCCTATTTTGAGGTGGTGGCTCACACATCCATCTGCATCACTGTATTGTTCGTGTTATAGTGATCACTTAAGACTTTATTTTCTCAGACTGGTTCAGGAAATGGACAAGAAAAAAGATTTCCAGAATTTTCTGGTCAACCTTAACATAAAAAATCTTGACATGTGAACTTGGTGACGCAATCCCAGTCACATATTAATCAGAAAAAAAAACTATTTTAATTTTTCAAAAGTTAGAATATAATGAAAAACCTTCATAATGTTTTAAACATTACAATGTTTGAGGCTCACTTGGGGGACTATGACTATGGGAAATCAACCCCACCACCACCGCTCTGGGCTGGAGGGGACCATATTCCTTTCTGCAGAAAGTTCCAATGCCCTCAGCTATTTCCCCAAGTTTGCCCAGCTTCAGTACAATGGGAACCCCCAAAACTGAACACCCATGAACAGCTCTAGGCTGACCACCTTATGTACTACAGGAAAGAGGTTTCTTCCCTGCCAGCTCCAGAGAGGGAAAATCCCTGCAGGTTCTCTGAAAGGGCCTAGCATGAGTCACATGCCCACCACTGAGTCAATCGTATAGCCAGGGGTAGGTAACTTGCGTTAGACACCTTCAATTCTCACCACCCCTTTCCCTCCCTCTTCTGGTAACAGTATCGGACTTCCTGTGGGGACTCATTCTTTCCTCATTTTGCAGGTTTCTGTTAGGGCTGGCAATCTCCACACCCCATCTCTTGGCCCCAGAAATGGGCACTTGAGCTAAAACTGGCCAGTCTGTGAAAAACCATCTTCCTGGTCACAGTGATTGGAGGCTCAAATGGGACCCGGTGGTCCTTCTATAATATTCTATCTATAGAGTGGAGGAAGATACCTAGGGTATCTCCCAGCATATAAAGAAAGGTCCCCCGTGGTGGGAGAGAATAGTCATTCCACAGAGGCAGAAGAGAGGTGTGGGGAGAAAAAGACACGGTTTGAACCCCTGTACCTGGTTGGGACATTACTTTGCCAACGAAGGTCCATCTAGTCAAAGCTATGGTTTCCCAGTAGCCATGTATGTATGGTTGTGAGAGTTGGGCTATAAAGAAATCTGAGCACTGAAGACTTGATGCTTTTGAACTGCGGTGTTGGAGAAGTCTTTTGAGAGTCCCTTGGACAGCAAAGAGATCCAACCAGTCCATCCTAAAGGAAATCAGTCCTGAATACTCATTGGAAGGACTGATGCTAAAGCTGACACTCCAATACTTTGGCCGCCTGATGCAAAGAACTGACTCATTGAAAAAGACCCTGATGCTGGGAAAGATTGAAGGCAGGAGGAGAAAGAGACGACAGAGGATGAGATGGTTTGATGGCATCATTAACTCAATGGACATGAGTCTGAGTAAGCTCTAGGAGTTGGTGATGGACAGGGAGGCCTGGCGTACTGCAGTCCATGGGGTCGCAAAGAGTCAGACACAACTGAGCGACTGAACTGAACTGACCTGGTTGGGATTAGCTAACAGCCACCCTCCCTAGGCTTCCCAGCTATGCAAACAGGAAAGTCCTTTCCAACTTGAGCTGGGTTTCTGTCATTGGCCAATTTAGAGACCCGAGCCTGGTGAGATCTAAACCATGTGCCCATATCTCTAATCAAACAGACAGGTCACTGCGATTGCATGCATGCATGCTAAGTCGCTTCAGTCATGTCCGACTCTGTGCAGCCCCATAGAAGGCAGCCCACCAGGCTCCTCTGTCCCTGGGATTCTCCAGGCAAGAATACTACAGTGGGTTGCCATTTCCTTCTCCAATGCATGCATGCATGCTAAGTCACTTCAGTCATGTCCAATTCTGTGTGGCCCCCATGGACAGCAGCCCACCAGGCTCCTCCGTCCACAGGATCCTCCAGGCAAAAATACTGAAGTGAGTTGCCATTTCCTTCTACTCACTGAGGTTAGTAGACCCTAATAAAACCACAAGGTGGGAGTAAAGGAAGATTTCTCCAAAGGAGGATTTGCTTAAGAGGGACATAGCCAACAGTAATGGCCAGTCAAGTATGGAAATGTCATTGATCAAATAAATGGGATTTTATCCACTCCTAGTACTCTATCACAAACCAGTCGACAAAAAAGAAAAAGAACATAGAAAATTTAATTAAGTTGCATATATTAAGTTTTGTACTCTACAGAAAACAGTCCTATTTTTAAGTGCCCAAGAAATAGTTATAAAAATAACATGTATTCAAATATAAAGAAACTGTCAAATCTTTGAAATATTGTACTTTCTAGTCTCTGTCACTTCAGTTCAGTCACTCAGTCATGTCCGATTCTTTGCGACCCCATGAATCCAAGCACGCCAGGCCTCCCTGTCCATCACAAACTCCTGGAGTCTACTCAGATTCACGTCCATCAAGTCAGTGATGCCATCCAGCCATCTCATCCTTTGTCGACCCCTTCTCCTCCTGCCCCCAATCCCTCCCAGCATCAGAGTCTTTTCCAATGAGTCAACTCTTCGCATGAGGTGGCCAAAGTACTGGAGTTTCAGCTAGCATCATTCCTTCCAAAGAAATCCCAGGGCTGATCTCCTTCAGAATGGACTGGTTAGATCTCCTTGCCGTCCAAGGCACTCTCAAGAGTCTTCTTCAACACCACAGTTCAAAAGCATCAATTCTTCGGTGCTCAGCTTTCTTCACAGTCCAACTCTCACATCCATACATGACCACAGGAAAAACCATAGCCTTGACTAGACGGACCTTTGTTGGCAAAGTAATGTCTCTGCTTTTTAATACGCTGTCTAGATTGGCCACAGTTTTCCTTCCAAGAAGCAAGTGTCTTTTAATTTCAAGGCTGCAGTCACTATCTGCAGTGACTTTGGAGCCCCCCAAAATAAAGTCTGTCACTGTTTCCATTGTTTCCCCTATCTATTTGCCATGAAGTGATGGGACCAGATGCCATGATCTTCGTTGTCTGAATGCTGAGTTTTAAGCCAATTTTTTCACTCTCCTCTTTCAGTTTCATCAAGAGGCTCTTTAGTTCTTCTTTGCTTTCTGCCATAAGGGTGGTGTCACCTGCATATCTGCGGTTATTGATATGTCTCCCAGCAATCTTGAAATTTGGCCACAGAGTTGACTGGGGAAGAAAGGAAGGGCATAGTAGCTCCCTTAGAAGTTCAGCTATCCTTACCAGCCTGTCTTTTTTATATTTTCTTATCCAAGAGGCTCATCCATGTAATATAAATTCAAGGTCTTGATCAGGTAAGATAGGTTTGAATTATATGGAAAAAGATGCTTTGGGAAAGGCCACAAATCTGGATCTGGCCAAGTGCTTGGATCATAATGGGTACTCAGTTGTTATGGGGAAATAGAAAAATGTTTGGATATCAGATGACCTCAAGTTGTTGCTTTCAAATCTATCAGAATCTGTGAAGACCAGGGCATGAGACCTATTTCCTGCATCTTCCACTCTACCCAATTTTCTGTGTTATTCCCATAGTTACAGATCAGGATCCTTATTATAGCCAAGTGCTGAAAAAACAGCTTTGTAACTGTTTGCATTTTCTGGGTTACTGTAACAAGTTGCAACAAACTTAAAACTATAAAAGTTTATTCTCTCATAGTTCTAGAGGCCAGAAGTCTGAAATCTGCTTGACCAAGCTGAAATCAAGTGTCAGCAAGGCCACACTTCCTCCAGAGCCTCTAGGAGAAAACTCATGCCTTGCCTCTTCCAGCCCAGGTGGCTGTCAGCATTCCTGGGCTTGTGGCCCCTTCATTTCAGTCTTTTCCTCTGTGGCCACATTGCCCCGTCCTCTTTCATGTACATGAATGCTCCCTCTGCCTCATTTTTATGAGGACACGTGTTTGGATTGAAGGCCACCGTATATTCCAAGATGATGTGCTCATCTCAAGATTTCTAATGTAATAACATTTGCAAAGAGTTTTGTCTTTTCAAATAAAACTATATTTATAGGTCCCAGAAATTAGAATATGAACATATCTTTGGGGAGCCGTTTTTCAGCCTATATTCAGAGATCCTTACTCAGGACACCCTGGGCTAGACAGTAACACCCCTGTTCCCGCTGTTACCTGGGTATGAAGACAGATCCTTTCTGTTTAAATATTCTTCTTAAATGTAGTTTTAGAAGTCAATTATTATTCTTATTTTAGAAGGTGGGAATTTAGACATGGGGCTTCCCCAGTGGCTCAGCGGTAAAGAATCCGTCTGTGATGCAGGAGACATGGGTTCGATCCCTAGGTCAGGAAGATCCCCTGGAAGAGGAAATGGCAACTCCTTCCCGTATTTTTGCCTAGGAAATACCATGGGCAGAGGAGCCTGACTGGCTATAGTCCACAGAGTCTCAAAGAGTTGGATATAACTAAGCAACTGAACACCCAATTTAGAGAAGAAAATGAAGAAGCAGCTCCTTCCCCTCTGCTGGTGGAGGAACAATTTTTCACTGGCCAGAGATATCAGAATTCAGACCCATGGACAGTCGGTGTGTCAGATGATCTAAGTAAATCATGCGTGTGTTTGTTAGGCGCTGCATCATGTCCAACTCTTCGTGATCACATGGACTGAAGCTCACCTAGTACAAAGTCTGTTAGCAGAACATGGCAGGACCAATGGGAGTCACTATCCTTATACAGTTCAAGGCAAGAGGCCCAAACGGCCCCTGAGAAAAATCAGTAATGAAATAAGGGTGAAGGCCTTTGGAGCAAATATTTTAGAGCTTTCCAGGCACTCTTTACAGTGTGAAGGGTTTTTCATGGTCAGCTTCTCCTTGCATGAGAGGACCCCACACTCCAGGCCAGACCCCTTTCCTGGAAGAAAAGCAGCCCAAGCCCACTGAGAAGCCGAGTCCAGTGTGTCCGCCCTGCCTCCCCAGTCCCACCTGTTTTAGGGCCTGGCTGCAGGGTCCCAGCAGAAACCCACCATGCCACCCAACATCTGCATCTCAGGAAGAAGACTGGAAGCAGAAATGCGAGAAGAAGTGGCCCTTAGTCTGCCTTGATGCCACCGTAAGTCCCTGTAAGTGAGAACTGTAAAAAAGGAAATTGCAGATGAAATAAGGAAATCAAAGCAGAAAGTTGCCCTAGATTTGTGGCCTTGCATTAAATGCACTGCATTTGCTGTGCAAGTTCCCATAATTGGCTAAGAATTCACGCAGCTGGGGTTTCCACTCAGCCCGAGGAGATGGAAATGACTTGCAGTCCCCGCAAGCAGAGGTTTTTCACGTCTCTCCCCAGGGTAACACGACTATTTGCTGCCACACAGAGCGTATGACTGCCTCGATTTGTTCTTTTTACCTTCCTCAGGAGACAGGACGCCACTAGAAAATATTCCTCTCTTACAGACGTCATCTGTGTCCTCCTACTGGTCTCCTCCAAAAACGTCTCACTACCTTCTCTTTTCAGATGTCCCCTCTTTCCAAGTCCCACTACCGAGAGCCGAGAGGACGCACACCATTTTCCCCTGGGTTACTGAAATTATCTTCTCCTGAGTCTCCTGCTCCGGCCTCACCCTCAGTCCATCCTGCACTTCCTAGATAGCGTATCAGTTTTATCATGTCACATTCCTACAGGGAACCCCCCATCGCCAACCACCACAATTCTGCGGGTAGTTTCCATCAGCTGTCAGGTTTAACACTAAGAATCATAGTGTGAAAAACACTTAAGCTACTGGAGATTGCATGTGATGTATTCATTATATACATCAGGCTAAACTCAAAGGTATCTTATAACAAAGTAAGTCACTGTAACTGATCCACCATGATATAATTTTTCAAGTTAGAGGAAAATGCATGGGTTTTTATTGGGGTAGGTATAATTGCTTTAAAAGGTTGCGTCAGTTTCTGCTGTACAATGATGTGAATCAGCTATATGCGTACATATACACCTCCTCTCTTGGACCTCTTTCCAACCCACCCTCTACCCCACTCCTCTAGGTCACCACGGAGCACCAAACTGAGCTCCTGGTGCTATATAGCAGCTTCCACTCGGAGAAGGCAATGGCACCCCACTCCAGTACTCTGCCGGGAAAATCCCATGGACGGAGGAGCCTGGTAGGCTGCAGTCCATGGGGTCACTAAGAGTCGGGCACGACCGAGCGACTTCACTTTCACTTTTCACTCTCATGCACTGGAGAAGGAAATGGCAGTCCACTCCAGTGTTCTTGCCTGGAGAATCCCAGGGACAGGGGAGNGCAATGGCACCCCACTCCAGTACTCTGCCGGGAAAATCCCATGGACGGAGGAGCCTGGTAGGCTGCAGTCCATGGGGTCACTAAGAGTCGGGCACGACCGAGCGACTTCACTTTCACTTTTCACTCTCATGCACTGGAGAAGGAAATGGCAGTCCACTCCAGTGTTCTTGCCTGGAGAATCCCAGGGACAGGGGAGCCTGGTAGGAGGCCGTCTATGGGGTCGCACAGAGTCTAACATGACTGAAGCAACTTAGCAGCAGCAGCAACTAGCTATATATCATACAGATGGCCAAGATGTTCAACACCACCAATCATTAGAAAAATGCAGATCAAAACCACAATGAGATTACCACCTTACTCCAGTCAGAATGCCATCATCAAAAGAACTACAAGCAATAAATCCCGGAGAGGGTGTAGAGAAAAGGAAACCCTTGTGCACTTTTGGTGGGAATGCAAACTGATGCAGCCACTATGGAGAACAGAATGGAGGTTCCTTGGAAAACTAAATATAGAACTACCATATGTCCCAGCAACCCCACTACTGGACATATACCCTAAGAAAACCACAATTCAAAAAGACACGTGCACTCCAATGTTCATTGCAGCACTATTTACAACAGCCAGGACATGAAAGCAACCTAAAAGTCCAACAGATGAACAGGTAGATGTTTTTAGCCAGCAAAGTGGGGATTTCATGATTCACAGCCTCTTACCTGTGCTTTTCATTTTGCTACAACTAGGAATTACTGAAGTGGTATGGAGTTGATCTAACAGGGACTTCTACCTTTTAGAATTTTACTCACAGGTTAAACCATATTATTACATCTCTGTTTGGTAGCCTCATTTTGTAATAACCACTTGATGAACTTTCACCGAATTTAAGTGTCTATGATAGGATGCATCTAGATACAGGAAATGAGAGGAGTCAAAAGGCAATTCAGATAAAAGATTTGCCAAAGCTAGCTCAGCGAACGATCAGGAGGACATGTCACCCCCATCAAGCTGCCAGTGACAGGAGAAATGCACTTCAGCTTTGAACATGGGCATCCAACCAGAATTCATGAGTATAATGCAGGTCTAGACACAATGGAGCTGCTTGTCATGCCAGCATCTCTACAGAGCAGGCTTAACCAGGGGGGTTTATGAACTTTCCAATGGCTAACACATCTCCTGAACACTGAGGAGGTCAGGTAACTTCTGACCTGGAAAACAGCAGAGAGAGATGATAGAAGAATGAACAGTTTCTCTCTCTTCTCATTGCACATGGATAAGGATACTATAAGAACATCCAGAGCATCAACAGAGCCATTACACATGATGGAAGCAAAGTCTGCTATAAAACAAGCATATAAATTTCACGTTGAAAATGGTAAATTATGTGACTTTTATTTAACCACCTAATATATAACAGAATTTATGAATGCCTCTCTTTCATGAAACATACTCACTTCTTTGGAAATACAGTGGATATCTAAAACCAAAGCTCCTTTCCTAAGGTAAAATTTAATTGTGAAAAGATTGGTCAATTTATTCATTCTCCTTATAAATTGTGATGTTTAAAGAACTTGCAGTGTTTCATTTTGTTGTTGCATGCTTGTAAAATTCTCTTATGAATACGAGAATAAGAGTACAGTAATATTGCCTTTACTTCCCTGAAAATTTGAGTTCTGCAACTGCTGGGCAGGGTGTGAGTTGGGGCGGGGAGAAGGGGGATCAAAATCTACATATGCTTATGACATTGTTCTGTGCCTAGAAACATCAAATTTAAAATCTGTATCATCACACAAATGAAAAAAAGAGCACAGAACTTCTGGGTTTTACAACCCAGGTCTCAAATGCCCTTCTCAGTTTTCTCCATATTCCCCAACCATGTGATCCATCCACACCGCTTTTCTCACTGCCCACAGAGTGGACCTTGCTTCGACACCTCTCCGCCCTTGTGTCTGGCTCCTCCATACCTGGGAAGGCAACCTGCTCCTCTCCAGCTTTTCATATCAAGCTCAGTTCCCACCTGCCACATCTAAGAAGCCTCCCCTCGACACCTTCTGCCAATAATCCAAATACATCAGCATAAAGAGAAAGACAGAGAAGAATGCATATTTAAAATCCTGAGCCACTCCCAGAGATTCTGACTCTTAGATCTTGGAGCCCAAGCATCTAAATCTTAAAACCTCAAAAAGTCAGACTAAGATACAGGTGATCCACCAACCATTGGAATCACTATGGTGATATGTCTGCCATGACCTTGCCCTCTGACTAATACATAAACAGCAACTCCATTAAAC
Source organism: Oreotragus oreotragus (assembly GCA_006410675.1). Taxonomy (NCBI): domain Eukaryota; kingdom Metazoa; phylum Chordata; class Mammalia; order Artiodactyla; family Bovidae; genus Oreotragus; species Oreotragus oreotragus. The sequence continues at coordinate 212,031 of SJYX01014146.1, forward strand.
CTCATTCCTTCCAGGTCTATCTTGTGTCCCCACCAGACTACCTTCTTTCCTTTGAATCTTCTAGCACATGGAAAACGTACAATAAACCAAAGCCACTGTTAATGAATATTCAACATGACGGTGATAGACTTTCTGAAATATCATCCAATGCAGGACCCTAGGATGTCACCACATTTGATGCAAAATTTCAAGCTCTGAAGTGCCTCTTCCTACATATGGCATTCCTTCATCCTTCCTCATGATTTAGACACAGTTCATTCTCAACTCCAGATCATCATCGCCATTCCACAGGCAAATTAAAAAGAGACAGACCACCCTATTGGAGAAGGCTGATGGTAGATTTAATGTGGTGGCTGAAAGATAATGCACAGTCGATTTCTCCAAAAGGTTAAACACATCAAAAAATGTATTATGTTTTCCAGAAAGAGTGATTTAGATTAAAAATACCAAACACTTCCCTGACTAGTATGGTAATCAGGCTAGCATATGGGTCTCTGGAGGCTCAAGGACGATTAGAGCGAGGAGGAAACACAGCGGTCTATCCATGTTCACACACACAGAAGTCCTCTTGTTGGAGGGGAAAGAAAATGTGTGTCTGTGTGTCTCTGTGTGTATGTCTGTATCTCTGTGTGTGTCTGCATGTGTCTGCGTGTGCCTCTGTGTCTGCATGTGTATCTCTGCGTGTGTCTGCATGTGTGTGTGTGCCTCTGTGTGTGCCTGTCTATCTCTGCATGTGCCTGCACGTGTGTCTGTGTGTGCCTCTGTGTGTATGCCTGTGTCTGTGTGTATCTCTTGCTGGTGCCGAGGTCCTACTCCTGTCTTTGACTTCTAGGACTTGGTTCCATCAGTAAAATCATTATATGTTCTTTCAAAACTTGGGTATATTTTTTTCTCATTATAAAAACAGACACAGGGTCTTTTCTTCTAGACATGAGTCAGCAGCCTCCTTCCAACTCCCACAAGGGTGGGGAGGGGAACCCCAACTGTGAAGGTACTCTGGGAAAGCTGAGATGAAAGATGGGTCCTGGAGACATCAAATGCATCCTGAATCAAGACAAGCTATCTTTTTTAGTTTAAATGAGATGATCTTTTTTTAAGAAAATACAAATTCACTGCTGAAATATTAGAAAAAATAAGAAAGCACAAACATAAAGCAAGCATAAACTCATTACCAAAAGATAATGTTAAAATGTGTCTTTTCAACATTTGTGCTATATATGTATGTAATTTATTGGTTTTACAAAATTGATATTCCATAAAGAGCCTTGTGAAATGATCATTTCAAATTTTGGTAATATATTATGAATATTTTCTCATCAATATATGCTCTTTTAATGATTCATCATCGGATGACAGATTTCTTTAAACAGCCTTAAGGAAACCTCAGTTCTATAATCCAAGAGGTTGGGAGATTTGTATAACCTCTGAGACCTAAAGCAGCATAAAGTATAAGTAGGTAAGCAATAGGTTACAGACTAAAACTATGGACCTGATATGACTGACTAGTCTTTTTTAAATGTCAGTATTTCAACACTCCTCCCAAGACTTCACCATGTTTGTGTGCTACCAGTTCCAGTATGTACATAATGCTTTCCTTTAAACCAACTAAACATTTTTTTACTTAATAATTTTATTTATATATGTGTGTATATATATATGCCCTTTTGAAGAATGATTATTAACAACAAAATACTGTTTTGTTAATGAATGGCCATAATTTAACAATCGCATATGGTTGGCCTGAACCTTGTTCAAAAATTTTCACTATGCTAAAAAATTTTTATTTATTAATGGGCAACATCTCTTAATATTTCTTTAGGTTAAATTCCTAGAGATGATAGTGCTGGATTAAGAGAAGTACACTGCACCCCAATATTCAAAGCAGCATGATTTATAATTGCCAAGGTATGGAAGCAACCTAAGTGTCCACCAACAAATGAGTAGATAAAGAAGACGTGGTATATATTTTATTATGTATAATGGAATACTACTTAGCCATGAAAAAGAATAAAACACTGGGTAATCATGGAGGGCATCATAAAATTAGTAAAAGAAAACCAAATGTTGTATGATATCACTTATGTGTGTAATCTAAAAAAATACAAATAGCATATTAAAAAAAAGAAGCAGACTCACAGATATAGAGAACAAATTAGTGGTTTGTTCTCTACTGTGAAACTATAGTGGGCAGAGGCAGTGGGGAGGGGCAGTATAGGGACAGGGGATGAGAGAAAAAGAGTTACCAGGGGATTATATGAAACCACGTGTGTAAAACTTCTGAAAATTATAAAGCATGATAGCCCCTAAAGAATCTTCCATTTAATTAAAAAATTTAAAAATAAATGAAATTTTTAAAAAATCAAAGTGTCGTGTTTAAAGGCTTCTGGGTTACCTTGCTGCTGCTGCTGCTAAGTCGCTTCAGTCGTGTCCCATTCTGTGCAACGCCATAGATGGCAGCCCACCAGGCTCCCCTGTCCCTGGGATTCTCCAGGCAAGAACACTGGAGTGGGTTGCCATTTCCTTCTCCAATGCAGGAAAGTGAAGAGTTACCTTGCTTCTGGGTTACCTTCTTTCTGCCTTAATTTCCTCTCAATGTCCCACAGGTACAGTCAGTTCTGCTATAACACTTGTTTTGAAAGGTTGATTTTTTTCAATATGATTGCTATATTAGAATATAAGATACATATTTGAGCATAATACAAATTTTTCATTTTCTTATATATAATTTTCTCTACAAGAAACAAAATGCAAATATGAATCATTCCACACAGCCATCGGATGGATCACTTTACCATATCCATAATAAGCTACATGGATGTGTTACAATTTTCCTCCAACTTCAGACAAGCTTCCTTCCACCTCACCATAACACTCACATGCAATCTTCTTGAGGCCCATCCACACAAGCAAAAGTTGTGATCTTTTGCAAGGAAAAGGGCCATATTTACTGTGGTTTTTATGTATTTCTTAACCATCTAATATGTAGAAAATTTGGTCCACTGGAGAAGGAAATGGCAAACCACTTCAATATTCTTGCTTGAGAACCCCATGAACAGTTCAGTTCAGTTCAGTCACTCAGTCATGTCCGACTCTTTGCGACCCCACGAATCGCAGCACTTCAGGGATCAAACCCATGTCTCATGTCTCTTGCGCTGGCAAGTGGGTTCTTTACTACTAGCACCACTTGGGAAGCTCCATGACGTAGGTAAAAATACCCAGTTCACAAGAATCAAAGCCACTTCGTGGCCCCCACTTTAGCCTCTGTAGTGGACTTCCTCAGACTGGGTACTGAGATTGCAATGGGGCATATTCGAGAACAGATGCCCTTGGGGAGAAAGATTTGAGTCAAGTAACCATATAAGTATGTAATTAAAGAAAGTATGGGAGACTATAAGAATAGAACACATTTTTTAAATTTGCAAACATCTCTATATAAACATAAAGAAAAGCAATGGAGTGGAAGAACACTTCATGATGAATATGAAAAATCATATCAAAATATACACGAAACTGATTTTAAAAGCTTAAGAAAGCCCAGTCTCTGGCAAATACAAATACAGATGTGGCATTAGCAGAGGACTTGAAAAATAATATACTGCACATGTACCAGATCATGCCCATCGGCCCAGAGCTGATGAAGGGATACCAAACCACAACACATTGACATCGTCAAACCTTTCAACCAGCAGTTCCCCTGAGTGAAGGAAGAAAGAGAGAGAGGAAGGGAGAGGAGGAGGGAAGGAAGGAAGGGAGGGAGGGAAGGGGAAAAAAGAAAAACCCTATTTGTATCAAGATGTTTTACCTACATGATTTGCAAGCACACAACACTTTAGACAGCCCAGATCTTTACTGTGAACTATTACTGTTTCAGACCACTTGTTGTGTTTAGTCACTCAGTCATGTCTGACTCTTTGTGACCCCATGGACTGCAACACAGCAGACTTGACTGTCCTTCACTATCTCCTGGAGTTTGCTCAAGCTCATGTCCATTGAGCTGGTGATGCCATCCAGCCATCTCATCCTCTGTCGCCCCCTTCTCCTCCTGCCCTCGATCTTTCCCAGCATTAGGGTCTTTTCAAATGAGTGAGTCACTCTTTGCATCAGAAAAACTTATAGAAAAAATTATACAAAATAACACTGCATGAAAAAGTTGATCACAAGATAATTAGTGCACATCGATTCTAATTAAGCTTAAACTTTCCCAGAAGTATCTGACAGTCTAGGAGAATAGTAGAAGTATTTGCCCATTTGCTGCAGGTTTGACATTTTTGGTGGACTCACATTGTACCAATGGGTAAATATTCTGTTTTTTTAAAGGACTGATTTCACAAAAGAACTTCCACAAACGAACTTATTTGCAAAACAGAAATAGAGTGACAGATGTAGAAAACAAGCTTACTGTTATCAAGGAAGAAAGTGGAGGAGAAGAATAAGCTGGGAGCTCGGGATTGAATACACGCACATATATAAAATGGCTTTCCAATGGTGCAGTGGTAAAGAGTACACCTGTTGATGCAGGAGACGCAGGAGATGCGGATTTGATCCCTGGGTCAGGAATATCCCCTCGGATAGGAAATGGACAACTAATAAGAACCTACTGTATAACGAGAACTCTACCCAATGCCCTGTAATGAACTATATGGGAAACGAATCTTAAAAAAAGAGTGGATCTGTGTATATGTACCATGTAACTGATTCACTTTGCTGTACCACAGAAACTAACACAACTTTGTAAATCAATTATACGTCATAAAAATTAAGAAACAAAAACTAGGAAGAACCTTGAGCATTCTACCCACGTAAGCGGGATGCTGCCCAGGTCATCTCCAGACGGGATTCTTAGGTCTCAGCTCGAGATTTCCAAGCGAGTGAGGGCAAGTGTACGAAGGGTAGAGGGCTGGCAGGGCAGGCAGCAGAGGCTCCTTCTGCAGGACACAGCTGCCCGCCGGCTCCTGGCCTGGGGCGCCTTATCTCATGAGCTCATGTGAAAGCCCCACGCCTCCAGGTCTTCAGTGAACACTTGCCGTCCTTTTCCTGACACCACCCAGCTCTGCCCCTGTGCCATGAGCTCACTGCTGCTGGGCAAGTCCTCCTGAGGTCAGATAACGGCCAGGGGCCGCTCTTTTCCCAGCCTCCTGCTCCTTGCCCCGTGCCCCCGGGAGACACGGGGCTGTCCTGACTCCCACTCCATGGTTCCGCAGAAGAACAGANATTGGAAGGACTGATGTTGAAGCTGAAACTCCAATACTTTGGCCGCCTGATGCAAAGAGCTGACTCATTCGAAAAGACCCTGATGCTGGCAAAGGCTGAAGGCAAAAGGAGAAGAGAATGGCAAAGGAAGAGATGGTTAGATAGCATCACTGACTCAATGGACATGAATTTGAACAAACGCTGGGAGATAGTGAAAAACAGAGCAAACTGGCATGCTACAGTCAATGGGGTAACAAAAGAATCAGACATGCCTTACTGACTGACCAACAATTTTCTTTAAATATGAGAGATACTGCCTCGCTTTTTAATGAAAATTTTATTGAGGTATCTGTAGATGTATATACAGTTATAATAAATAATAAAAATGCTGAAAACTTTTCTCAAATTCCCCACATGGTAATATTTTACATACAGAAAGATTTCTTTTTGGTTACTCTTGTGATTGGTTGTTTTTATTTCATACTCTTCATATCTTTGCTGATATCCCTTCAGGCTAACTTAAGATTCTCGGTCATTTGGTTTGTTTTTTTTAATATTTCTGTTTCTGACAGAACTGCAATTCATTCTGCTGTGTTTTGTTTTTTTTTTTTAATATCCTGCCTCTCAAAAGTCTTGTTATTTGGCCTTACCCTGGGGCTATCAGCTACCCTGCCTTTGAACACAGGATAAAGCCTGATCCCTATCAGTGTCAATGCAAAGAAGCTTGGGATGGGAGGAGGTGGTATAGGGCTCCTGGCACCAGATTACCACTGCCAATCCCGCTGACCCCACAAAACAACTGTTCATGAATGGGGTTTAACTTTCACCTTCTCCCCACCTGCCACTAGCCACCAGTGAGTAAACATATTATGGATAAAGACTCCTTAAATTGTAATTCACCAATCCTAGGACTGGAGGAGGACCTGGGGAAGCCACTGCCCTAACAGCGAGTCCCCACTGACTTCTCTCAGCTGCTCACAAGCATGAGACTTCTGCTGTGTCCTGACTTACTCCCAAGAACAGCTGGACTAGAGGTCTGAGCCACTTCAGACAGCACAGCTGGCCCCACAGTAACAGGGAAGGGCAAACAGAACTGCAACATCTGGACAAGCTGAAGCTGCCCGATGTCACCCAACCAGTTTTAAGCATAATGATGATATGGGGTGGGTATTTTTAGTATGGTTACTCTGTGAGCAATTGATCAAGAAAGATGAATAAAATGGAGCTGAGTGGGACTTCCCTGTTGGTCCAGTGGTTAAGAATCTGCTTTGCCCAGTCGGTATGATCCCTGACCAGGGAACCAAGTTCCCACAGGCCACAACTACTGAAGCCAACATAACACAACGAGAAAGTGCCTGCACTGCAACGAAAAGGTTCCATGCGATGCAACAAAGACTCGGTGTGCCCCAATGAAGACCAAGACAGCCAAGTCAGGAAATTAGTTAACTTAAAAAATGGAGTTGACTCACTACAGATAATAAGACTTCACCCTTCAGACAAGCGAACCCAACTCCCCAAAAGAGGTGCCCTCAATTCCATGGGAATGCCTTCAGGAGAGAAAGAACTTTCGACTTCTGAAGGTTCATGTAAGACCCCATGAGAAAGAGAGAATGATGAATTAGGTAAAAATAACTTTACCTTCTTTGCCCACTGCTTCTTCACCAGCCTCACAACCTTACATGGCAAAACTGAGCTTAGCAAAAAGAAGACTGGAGACGGAAGCCAAATCCAAGGGAAGGAACACAGACCATTCCAAACTGTGGGCATAAACATGTCTAACTGTTCCTTCTCCTGCCCATTTCTGTAGCTCTCTGGAGAATGGGCTCTTGTCTTTCCACAGACAATCTCACCTCCCAGAATGCTTTGTACCACTTCAAGCCAAATTCTGTCACCCTTCAATAATATTCAGTCATAACAATAAAAATTTATAGAACATCATATTGAGAAAGGTACTGTGTTAAACATTCATATAGATAAACTCCTCATAAGAATCCTATTAACTGATGAACTATGGAATGAGATTTGTGACATTGTACAGGAGACAGGGATCAGGACCAACCCCATGGAAAAGAAATGCAAAAAAGCAAAATGGCTGTCTGGGGAGGCCTTACAAATAGCTGTGAAAAGAAGAGAGGCGAAAAGCAAAGGAGAAAAGGAAAGATATAAGTATCTGAATGCAGAGTTACAGAGAATAGCAAGAAGAGATAAGAAAGCCTTCTTCAGCGATCAATCCAAAGAAATAGAGGAAAACAACAGAATGGGAAAGACTAGAGACATCTTCAAGAAAATTAGAGATACCAAGGGAACATTTCATACACAGATGGTCTCGATAAAGGAGAGAAGTGGTATGGACCTAACAGAAGCAGAAGGTATTAAGAAGAGGTGGCAAGAATACACAGAAGAACTGTACAAAAAAGATCTTCATGACCCAGATAATCATGATGGTGTGATCACTAATCTAGAGCCAGACATCCTGGAATGTGAAGTCAAGTGGGCCTTAGAAAGCATCACTA
>SJYX01014146.1:221235-242325 GCA_006410675.1 Oreotragus oreotragus
TATGCAGATGACACCACCCTTATGGCAGAAAGTGAAGAGGAGCTAAAAAGCCTCTTGATGAAAGTGAAAGAGGAGAGCAAAACAGTTGGCTTAAAGCTCAACATTCAGAAACCAAAGATCATGGCATCTGGTCCCATCACTTCATGGGAAATAGATGGGGAAACAGTGGAAACAAGTGTCAGACTTTATCTTTTTGGGCTCCAAAACCACTGCAGATGGTGATTGCAGCCATGAAATTAGAAGACGCTTACTCCTTGGAAGAAAAGTTATGACCAACCTGGATAGTATATTCAATATTGAGACATTACTTTGCCGACTAAGGTCCCTCTAGTCAAGGCTATGGTTTTTCCTGTGGTCATGTATGGATGTGAGAGTTGGACTGTGAAGAAGGCTGAGCGCCGAAGAATCGATGCTTTTGAACTGTGGTGTTGGAGAAGATTCTTGAGAGTCCCTTGGACTGCAAGGAGATCCAACCAGTCCATTCTGAAAGAGATCAACCCTGGGATTTCTTTGGAAGGAATGATGCTAAAGCTGAAACTCCAGTACTTTGGCCACCTCATGCGAAGAGTTGACTCATTGGAAAAGACTCTGATGCTGGGAGGGATTGGAGGCGGGAGGAGAAGGGGACGACCGAGGATGAGATGGCTGGATGGCATCACGGACTCGATGGACATGAGTCTGAGCGAACTCCGGGAGATGGTGATGAACAGGGAGGCCTGGCATGCTGTGATTCATGGGGTCGGAAAGAGTCGGACACGACTGAGTGACTGAACTGAACTGATTATTATCTCCATTTTACAAAAGAGGAACAAGCCTTACAGGGGTAAATAACTTGCCAAAGGTCACATCGTCAGTAAGCAACAGAGCTGGGTTTAAAATTCAAGTGGACCAACTACAGAGTCTGACCTCTGAAAGTTCTCCCCAACATTCCTGAACACCCAAAGCAAGAGTGGCTATGCCATGCGTTTTCGTGCTTGTCTATGCTCAATATAGCCATTGCTCTATGCATTTCTATTACACTGTGATGATCTCAGGCTTGAGATCTCAGTCTCACTAACGAGATTTTTAGAAGATGTGGGCTGAGCCACAGACACTTGTTTGCCTCCCCTGGAGTGCCAGGCAAACAGCAGTTGCTGAATGCATATTTGTTGAAAATGAGTCAAATAAAATCAAAATTAAGGAAATTACAGTATGTAAAGGATAAAATAAATCTGTAACTTTTGGATCAGCAGAGATATTTCTTTTTTAAGGCACAATATTCAAAATTGGAGGTAGAATACTTTGTTGCTTTAAAGAAAAATAATGTATGTTGCACTAAAAATTACTTAACCCTATTCAAACTAAAGAGCTTTGCAGAAACAATTTAATATTTTTGATAAAACAACTCAAAAACTAGGCAGAGAAGACATTTTCTCCTGCAACTTTTATATCAGTTAACAATAATCACATAAAAGTTTTAAACACAGTAATTTATTTTACACAGTTGTTTAAATCCAGTCTTTAACAATGCTTAAAAGACATATTTAGAAATATTTTTCCAACTTGTCAGTGGTCATTAACATTAATGTCACCAGATATACTTATGGAGTGTCAGTATTCCTGGGCCCCCATGGGACTCCTCCATTTGGATCAATAACATTGTAGCATGAGTTGATAAAGCCGTCCAACAGTTAATATTCATGTCTAGGAATGCCATGAACCTTTACACTGTCTTCCCACCCATAACCTCCTCTGCAAGTCAAACAATACTATTGATATTCACATTTACAAATTAGAATAGTAGGGCTCAGAGAAGTAATTGGCCAAATTCCTACATCTAATAATTAACTTCTTGTATGAGGGTAGTAGATGGTACAGAGTTGGATTCAAACCCATAAGTTGCCATTTATGTTCTCAGTACCCTTGAAAAAAAGACCTGAACTCCTGAGTGCCGTTTCCACATTTGTAAAATAGAGATAACACCTTCTCTTTGAGAGGATTTTTATCAAGAAAAAAGATATTATTTTGAAAGCAACTAACACTGCCTGGAGCATAATGAGTACTCAATACACAGTCACTATTATGATCAGGATGTACTAAGTATAGTCAGTAAGAGCATAGCTTGGGAGTCAGAAGGCCTAGATTTAAATCCAAGCTCTGCCATTTACAAACAATTTGACCTTGGACAATTTACATAACGTTTCCAAGCTTCAGTTTATTTACTTAAAACTGAGATAAAGACTTTAAAGCCCTGCTATGATAGAGTCGCTTCTACTGGACTAGCTCTCCTGCCAAAACAACTATAAAAGCTGCACCAAATACGTAAAAAATGTTTGAAGCCTAGTAGTACAATCAACACAGACAGAAATGGAGGTGGGGGAGATTATGATTTTGGAGAGATGTGAGAAAGGGGCTAAGCATTCTGGGTTTTTTTCCCCCCCGAGACCATTTTCCAAATTGTAATGCAGGTAAATGGGCTCCCTAGGTGGCTCAGCGGTAAAGAATCCACCTGCCACACAGAAGACATATTTAGAGGAGGCATATTTAGAGCGTTGGATCCCTAGGCTGGGCAGATCCCCTGGGGAAGGAAAGGTCAACCCGCTCCAGTGCTCTTGCCTGGAAATCCCATGGACAGAGGAGGCTGGTGGGTTAGAGTTCATGCGGTCACAAAAGAGCCACACAACTCAGAGACTAAACAACAATAACAAATAAGTTCATGTAAATAAAGCTCAAAAAAAAAATGGCAGCCTTGCTGGCTGAATAGACGACAGTTAGTATTCAGGACGGACAGAGCAGCTAGGACAGCAAAATCACAGAGAAAACAGAACCTGGACACCGGGCACGTATTCCTCTCAAATTACTGATCACATTATAAGATGTATTATGCAAGACTCTAAGATCCCCAGTGGGGCAGGGGTGAAGCAACTGAACACTTAAAAATCTGAGCAAATATTTCACGCCATCGTATGGTGCTGAAAAGGTGGAGTTTGAAGTTTAAATGTCATCAAAATGGACAAGCCTTTGTAAAAATCATAAGGTAACATGAGAGTCATACCCTACAAACAAAAGTCACACTCCAGGAGTAAGGACAAAACTGAAAGACGCCACCATAAGAAAGCCTATACAGGATCAGGTTGACTCATCTATATTCTATCTGCTTGTCAGGAGAAAAATCAACCTCTCTGAAGAAAGATAACTTCATCTAGAACTTTTACATTTTTTATACATAACATCCATAATACCAAAAAAAAGTTATAAGCAAGCTAAAAAAATTTAAAAGCCAAATGACTAAAGATCAAAAGAAATGGGTTTCACTAGAAATAGATCCACAGATGAGTGAGCTAGTAATGGTATAAAACAGGAACTTCAAAATAACTATGATTCGTATCAGTTTGGGCAAACTCCAGGTGATAGTGAAAGACAGGGAAGCCTGGCATGCTGCAGTCCATGGAGTCGCCAAGAGTCAGATATGACTTAGCAACTGAACAATAAAATAATTAGTATGCTCAAATGATAATTAAAAATATAGATATTTTAAAAGACCTGGAATCTATTTTTTAAATTAAATGAAACTTTTAGAACTAAAAACCAACTAACTAGTATTAAAATTTGAAACAAAAGATTTAGTAGAAGATTAGAAATGGGAGATCAGAGGATTAGTGGGTTATTTTGTATTTAAAAAATATATATATATTTAAAATATGTATTAAAAAATGTTCTTGGCTTACAGAAAGTCAAATGTATGTACATTTAAAATATATAACAACAGCACAAAAGGTAAATGAGGTTAAACTGTTGTTAGATCCCTACATCACTTGGGAAGTGGTTAATGCACTAATCTAGGAGAGTCTGTGATAAATCCAGCCCTGGAAAATCATTAAAGGAATAATAAGATAATGTCTGTTTTAAAAGTAAACAGAATAGAAAAAATGTAATAATGAAAATAATCAATTCATCCAAAAAAGAAACAAAGAAAAAATAAAGCAAAAAGAAAACAACAAAGAAAGGGTGTGGAGAAAAGGGAACTCTCTTACACTGTTAGTGGGAACACAACCTAGTATAGCCAATATGGAGAACGGTGTGAAGATTCCTTTAAAAACCTGGAAATAGACCTGCCATATGACCCAGCAATGCCACTGCTGGGCATACACATCAAAGAAACCAGAACTGAAAGAGATACGTGTACCCCAATGCTCATCGCAGCTGTTTACAAGAACTAGGACATGGAAGCAACCTAGATGTCCGTGGGGAGACAAATGGACAAGAAAGCAGTGGTACGTATACACAATGCAGTATTCAGTTCAGTTCAGTCACTCAGTTGTGTCCGACTCTTTGCGACCCCATGAATCATAGCACGCCAGGCCTCCCTGTCCATCACCATCTCCTGGAGTTCACTCAGACTCATGTCCATCGAGTCCGTGATGCCATCCAGCCATCTCATCCTCGGTCATCCCCTTCCTCTCCTGCCCCCAATCCCTCCCAGCATCAGAGTCTTTTCCAATGAGTCAACTCTTCTCATGAGGTGGCCAAAGTACTGGAGTTTCAGCTTTAGCATCATTCCTTCCAAAGAAATCCCAGGGCTGATCTCCTTCAGAATGGACTGGTTGGATCTCCTTGCAGTCCAAGGGACTCTCAAGAATCTTCTCCAACACCACAGTTCAAAAGCATCAATTCTTCAGCGCTCAGCCTTCTTCACAGTCCAACTCTCACATCCATACATGACCACAGGAAAAACCATAGCCTTGACTAGAGGGACCTTAGTCGGCAAAGTAATGTCTCTGCTTTTGAATATACTATCTAGGTTGGTCATAACTTTTCTTTCAAGGAGTAAGCGTCTTCTAATTTCATGGCTGCAGTCACCATCATGTTTGGGAGTTCGTGTAAAAAAATAAATAAATACAAAAAAAATAAAAATAAAAATAAATAAAAATTAACCAATTTAGATGAGTTAACTATGAAACTATTCTAACAATGCAGGTGAAACACAGATATGACAAAAATCAGAAAAGCGATATAGCAAATGAGCGCAGTTTAGAAATAACCGACCATAAGACACAATTCAAGTCGCACTGGCCTTGGTCTTCATTCCCATGTCACTTCCTCCACATACCTTCCTACATGGTTTTCTGCTCCCAAAACCAGCCCTGCGTGCTCAGATCCTATCTGGACCTGTTCTCCCTGCTTGTTTCCACTTACTGAATCATCCTGCCCTCCTTCCCATCCTGACAGCTCTGTGAAAGGATTTCATCAATGTACACAGGCAATAAAGGTCTGGCCCTTTAAGGAAACCCGAGGGAAAACAGGACATTTTTTCTCTGGAGAAAGGAGCCCTGAGTCAGTGAGATAAGAATAGCCAGAAGAGAAATTCTACTTCTAGGAAAGCATCTCTGGGTAATAATCAGAGGAGGACACAAAAGATTTTGTGCACTGGCATTCCTTACTGTATAATTTATAACAGCAAAATACTCAAACCATTAATGCCCAACAACAGCAGACTAAACATTATTCCATTATACAGACATACCATGGTTTCTAACATTTTAACAGTGAAATCCATATATTTAAAGACTTTCTGATGATATGGGAGAAATTGTTAAGGATGTAGTAGACACCTTGATTTTCTTTCCACCATCCTGTTCAACTTTCCTGTTTTGCATGGCTACAAAACATTTGAAGAAATTGAACCTATCTGCAAACAAAGACTTTAACTTTTCTAAGCCAGTAATTCTCAAAGTGTGGTCTCTGGACCAGCGACATTAGCATCACCTGGAAGCTTGCTGGAAATGCCAATTCGCAGGCACCATCTTGATCTACTGAGTCAGAAACACTGGAGGCAAAGCCCCAAGTCTGAGTTTTAACAAGCCCTCCAGGGGATTCAGAGGCACACCCGAACCGAAGACCCACTGAAGTGGGCCAGTCATGGTAGACTGATCTCCCTTTAGTCTGGATCCAGGAAAAAGACACTACTCAATTGGGGCCAATGATATGCAAAGGAAAGTTTGCTGGGAGCTTCTGGGAAAGGCTCTCCACACTTATGGTAGTCTGTAAGAAGAGCTTGCTTTTTGCCTGGACTTTATGAGTACAGATGTGATGTCTGGGGTTGCAAAAGCTACGGTGCTTCATAGTTGAAAGATAAGACAGTAGCGCTGAGAGAATCACACAAAATGGAGGCAGAGACACCGGATTAAAGTAATCCTTAATTCTCTTCTACCTCTGGATTTTCAGTTATTTGTGCTAATCTATTTCCTCACTTTACAAGCCAGTTTGAGTTATTTTGTTACCTAAAGCCAAAAACTCCCATCTAATAATGATATGATCCTAAGTTTGAAACACACATATATAGACTTAAGGGGGGAAGAAAAGAGTAGCACAAAATATGTTTAACATATAAATCCTTGTCTTGGTGGAAGTCTTACAGGCTTGTTTTCTGCCTATTTTTCTAAATTTTATACTGAGAATTGCTTTTATCATCAGAATGTATCTTAATAGTTAAAGGAGATTATTCTAACATGCTCCTTTAAAAAGAAAGTGAAGAACCATTAAAAACACAGAAGAGATCATGAACACAATTGGTATGGGACCCTGGGCAGATGGTATAAACCAAAGGAGCCAAGAACACAGAGTGCTCAGAATTAGCAGCAGTGAGGTGTGGAGGAGATAATTAACACTTATATTCTAAATAGCAGCTGAATATAAATGAGAACAGATGGGGCTCAACAGCTATGAAGAGACCTAGGGCAGCACAAAGATGGAAGCAAAGATAAACAAGCAAATATTTAGAGGAAAGATACTTATAATTAGTAACAAAATGTTCAATTTGTAGTGTGGTTTCATTTCCTCTAACCCTTGCTCCAATCAGTTCCTCCAGGGTTCTTGACAAGAAGGTCAAGAATAAAGCCTGGTACATATGACTTCTTTACACCTAACAGGTATTACACGGTTACTTTTGTCAAATGCTTAATGTATATCACCTCACTTAATCCTCTTTGAGGCCAATACTATTACTACAGTACCAATTACGTTGCTGACACTCAAGAGTAGCTAGTACCTGACTTAAATTTACATAGATGGAAAATGAGGAAGTTACAATTGGAACTGTTCTGACTCCAGAACCTGCCTGCCTACTACTATCCCTGCTATCAGGACAGCCAACAAATGTTTGTGGAAAAATAAATGTCATTGTACACATCACCTGGTTTTCTGTGGGCTGCTGTCAAAATAAATGTGTTAAATTTTAAGCATAAGGTAATTATATAGAGTCCTGTAATACCTTCTTAATCTTTGTTATCCATGAAGTCTAGGCACTGTTGATAAATGCTTAGAGATAAATGCAGTCCTGGATAGGTATCCCTGACGAAAGGGCTTCCCTGGTGGCTCAGTGGTAAAGAATCCACTTGCCAGTGCAGGAGACGCAGGAGATGCGGGTTTGAAGCCTTGGCCAGGAAGATCCTCTGGAGAAGGAAATGGCACAAGGATGCAGTACTTCTGCCTGGAGAATCCCCTGGACGGAGGCGCATGGAGGGCTGTGGTGCATGAGGTCACAGAGAGTCAACTCAGTGACCACACACAAACACACATCTCTGATGAGAGGCAAGTCAGAGTCTCTCAGAGGACAGAAGAAAGAAAGAAGCTTGGGACTCGGAGCTCTGGACAGACGGTAAGTTAGGCAAATTTGTTTTCAAGGGTCAAAATTAGTGAGCCCCAATGAGCAATCACCTATCACCAATGGACACGATCAGAACTGCCTAGAAGAGATTTAAAGAATCTCAGCCTACAACTTAAGGCTTGTTTAGTGATGAGTATTACCTAAACAAATAAATTGAACCAGACCAAGAGAAGCTGGGGGGGAAAATAGTGTCTTCTCAGGAAAGCAGCTTAAGAAACAATGAGGGTGGGGTAGACAGACACGCCATGAACCTCTTCTCTGCTTCAGTGCAGTTGCCTCCAGCGCAGCTCCTGTCCAAGAGGACAGATTTTGAATGTGCTCAAGACAAAATGCAAAGAATCCAGAGATAAAGAAGTGATGCGTTCTGGTGACCACACCAGGCTCAGAAGGAACTAGTGCATCCTGAATGCCATCTCTTTCTTCCAATATACCCCCAGCCTGGCGGACAGCCAGGGAGGAAAGCCTGGTCAGAGAAGGTTGCCACGAGGCAACACACTGGCTCAGAGCACCACCGGGTCCCCTGGCTCCAGCAAAGATGGTGCTTGGAACAATATCCACTCTAATTGTCACTTAAAGCAACTTGTAGACAGAGCTTGTTCTTGGCTGAGACGTGCAGAGAAGAAGGAACAGGGCGGAGAGGAACTCCATTTGCAGGGAAATAAAACAGTGGCATCAGGACCCTGGAAGCCAGCTGGCTTTTAAACAATTAAGCTCACTCAGAAAAACAGAAGTTACCAATTCCTATGCTTTCTGCATTACGACTCTAGCTGGGGGGTGCTGAGTTTTCCATTTGGCACTGGATCTGGCTCTAATGAACACATTTGAAGACATTCTTTTTCACTCAGGAAATTTTGCAATCAAGAGGCCTCCATAAAATGTAGGGGGACAAATGGACAATATCATCCAATGCAGGAAACGAGGTTCAATCCCTGGTCAGATCAGACTCACATCTGATCTAAAAACCCAGATGAGAGTCTGGGTGTATATCCCCACTGAGTATAGATGTATACTCACCACTGAGCCTAACTCAGAGTAGATGATGAATGAGTGAATACTAACTTCCAAAGGAGCACCCTAGAATCTCGGACTGGAAAACATTAACTGAGAAAACGTCCACTCCTGCCTCCAAAAAATCAGAGACCTCCTTTAACAACATTCCAGGCAAGAACACATCCTGTCAACCAGTTTGCTCTTCCCCTACCTCGCTCAAGGAAACCTGCCTCACTCCTCTAGGGAACCTGCCTCGCTCCTCTAGGGAACCTGCCTCGCTCCTCTAGGAAACCTGCCTCGCTCCTCTAGGAAACCTGCCTTGCTCCTCTAGGAAACCTGCCTCGCTCCTCTAGGAAACCTGCCTCGCTCCTCTAGGGAACCTGCCTCGCTCCTCTAGGAAACCTGCCTCGCTCCTCTAGGAAACCTGCCTCGCTCCTCTAGGAAACCTGCCTCGCTCCAGAGAATCGGCCTCGCTCCTCTAGGGAATCAGCCTCATTTTTTAAATACTACACTGCTTTGTCCACCCTTGCACTGAACAAGAATCTTCCTTCCTTCCTGAAAATTAGAGCAATTGATCTCATTCTATTATTTGCGATCCCCCAAAATTAAGTCTGATAGCTCAGTGGGTAAAGAATCCACCTGCAATGCAGGAGACCCTGGTTCAGTTCCTGGATTGGGAAGATCTGCTGGAGAAGGGATAGGCTACCCACTCCAGTATTTTGGCCTGGAGAATTCCATGAACTGTATAGTCCATGGGGTTGCAAAGAGTCAGACACAACTGAGCAATTTGCACTGACTCACTCAAAATTAAGCCAAAATATTTTAATAAGATAAGCCTCTGAATATCTAACTCTACTTCAGGCTCAATATACCATCTCTTTAACAACATTCAGTATTTTCGCCAAGTTCCCAGACCATTGAAATGCCAACATTCTTCAAAGTGTGACCTAAGGAACATTTGTCTCCAATGTCATTCAACCAGTGGAGCGTGGAGCAAGACTCTCTGATCCCTGGACTGAAGAGTTGATTGATATGCGTGCATGTGTGCTAAGTCGCTTCAGTGGTATCCGACTCTGTGCAACCCCATGGACTGTAGACTGCCAGGCTCCTCTGTCCATGGGATTCTCCAGGCAAGAATACTGGAGAGGGTTGCCATACCCTCCTCCTCCAGGGGATCTTCCTGACCCAGGGATCGAACCCACATCTCTTGTATTTCCTGGCAGGTGGATTCTTTACCACAGTGCACCTGGGAAACTCCTACATACACATGTGTCCCCTCCCTTTGGATTTCTTTCCCATTCAAGTCACCACAATGCATTAAGCAGAGTTCCCTGCTGCAGGCACCAGTTTCTCCCTTCAGGACCTTTAATACCTGACTTGAGGACTCTTGTTTAGAGTAGATTAGTGGAACAAGGAAGAACCTGGATCTCAGAACTTGATTCTAGTCTCAGCTCTGCCACTGATTTTCTTTGTGACTTTAATTTTCTCATATGTTCATTAAAAACAAACAAAAAAAGGCATTCTAGTCTATAAGACCTCTTTTGGCACATTCTTTGTTGTTGTTGTTTGGTTTTTTGTTTTGTTTCTTTTTTACTGTCTTAGTAATGTGATATTTAATCCTCATCGCCCACCACCCTACAGAATATACACATGACATCCTTCCAATTCTCTGAGCTCAAGACTGAGGCCTATTATGCTCTTCTGCTCTTTACCAATGAAAAGAGATGTTGAGGATGTTGTTGATAATGGCTAAGAAGCTGATTAAGCTGGTCACTTCATCAGCACTGGCCACTGTCCTGGGTACTTGTGAAGTTTATCTCAGTCTTGTTGATAACCACACACTGTAAATAAGATCATCGCCCCATTTCAGAGGTGAAGAAATGGTCACTTGGCCAATGCCCAATACTAGAACAGAAAGGGGTAGGATCTGGTGTCAAGTGTCTCTTTCTCCACACCAAGAGTCCTTTTCCCCGAAGGTGACTTCAACCTGCTGCTGCCCTCAACCCTGGGTTACCCCAAATGTTGGCAAGTAGGAGCAGCCATATTTTAGACAGCCTGGTTCTTCTGCCCAGCTGCCCACCCCTCCCTGTTCTAGCACATTCTATGTGCTCATCCATACAGTTACCATACCTATAAGTGTCTTCAGGAGGGAGATGAAATCTCTTCCAGGAACAGGATGCCCCCCCACCCCCTCGTTGATTGTCAGGTATACTTGATTGTTCTTTTCCCTTCCTGCTGTTTTGCTCTGTTCAGGCTATCACAAAAATACCCTAGACTGGGTGGCCTAAAAACATTTATTACTTACAGTGCTGGAAGCTGATTAAGTTCAAGATCAAGGTGCCAACAGATCTGGTGTCTGGTTAGAATCTCTCCCTGGTTCATAGATGGCCATCTTCTCTCTTTGTCCTCACATGATAAAAGGGGCAAGGGCTCTTTCTGAAGTCTCTCTCTCTTTTTTTTTCAGTTGCCTGGGACTTTGTCGCAGTGCATGGGTTCTACAGGTGTCATACATAGCCCCACAGCATGTGAGATTTCCTGACCAGGAATCGAACCTGCGTCCTCTGCACTCCAAGGTGGACTCCTCACCACTGGACCACCAGGGAACACCTCCTGAGCTCTCTTGTAAGGGAACCAACCTCATTCAAGAGAGATCCACCCCCATGATGCAATAATTGCCCAAAGACACTCTCCCGCCTTATACAAGCCTAATACTGCCTACTGTATTGAAGGTTAGGACTTTAACATATGAATTCTGAGGACACACAAACATTCATTCTATGGCACCTACACAGATATCCTTCTGATATCTTTCAGAGCCCCAGGGATAAAGAGAGGACACCCTTTCCTTCAGCTACAACGTCCAGTTCATCACCAAGTCCTAGTGCTTCTGCCTCTGAACACAGAGCTGACGTGCATCCTCTCAGCCATCCCTAAGTACCATGGTAGCTCCTCACTGGCCCTCCCATCATTCCCTTTCCGCCATATAATCCACTGTCCACACATAACTGCTGTTTTTAAAACCTAAATCATGCCACCAAACCCCATTAGAATCCTCCAATGACCTGCTCCCGCAGTCCATATACAATCCAGACCCCCTTCCTTAGTTTGCCAGGCCTTTCAGAGCTGGCCCTGCCTTCCCCTTCATGAGAACTTTCACCACGCTCTCTCCCTTGCTCAATAAGCCTCTGCCTCTGTCCATCCAACACACACCTAAATGTTTTCGGTCTTCTCCCAATCCTTCACCTGGCATAGTTCCTACTCTTTTAGATTTAGGTTCAAATATCACCACCCCAAGAAGCCTTTCCTGACTAAAGAAAAGCCAGTTAATCCCAGCCTCCTCTTTATCCCTGCCGCATACACCAAGAGTTCTCGCAATCATTTCTCCTCATTTATTTCTATAGAAACTCTTGTCACCCTATAATGATCCTGTTGGTTTATTTTTGTCACCAATCTACTCCACTAGCAAAAGTTTCATGTGATTAGAAACCTGGTACATCATTCAATCCCCAGAGCTTTAAAGAGTGTCTGACAAAGAGCAGACACTCAGTCATTTTCAGCCAATTGAATAGTAGGTGAAGAAATGCATTCAAATTGGTCACCCATTTCTACTTCTTCTAATACTTGTCTGGGGCAGGGGAGGGAAGGGCAGAAATGGGAAAACAAAGGACATTAATGAGTGATTACCTCTGTGATGTTAAGATTTTAGGAAAATGTAACGAGGAGGAGTGATCAACCCTCAGAGTTGTACTCAACATAAAAAAGAAGGCTCCAGGGCTTCCCTGGTGGCGCAGTGGTAAAGAATCCAGCGGCCAGCACAGGAGACATGAGCTCAGTCCCTATCCTGGAAGACCCATATACCACGGGGCAACGAAGACCACACACCGCAACCACTGCGCCTGTGCTTCCTAGCCCACGAACCCGAGAGCTCAAGCTCCACAAGAGAAGCCAGTGAGACGCCCACACGCCACAAGCAGAGAGTAGCCTCCACTCTCCACAACTAGGGAAAAGCCCCCTGCAGCAACAAAGACCCAGTACAGCCGTACATAAATAAATAAAATTATTTTTTAAAAAAGAAAGGTCTAAATTTCCAATAAGACACAAGCTGCTCTGCACGTGCATCTCTCCTGAGCCTGTGAGAAGGAGCTTCCTGCCGCCAGCAGGGCTACTGCAGAGGGGACGGATGCCTCCTGAGGGAGCCCGGACTGCACGGCTTTAACTGATGCACTTGTCACTGGAGTGGCACCAAGCCAGCAAGCATGGGAGCGCTAAGACTCCAGTGAGGTGCTTCCTCCTCCAGTAAATACACGCCATACGTTCAATTACTCTCTCCGCCCCAGAACTGTCTCTTAGTGCCCTCAGCAATGAGATCCTGCTAATTGAAAACACTTCCCTCTATCTGCTTGAGAGGATTGACTAAACTAGGCTACTGAAATGTAGTCCATGGGGCAGGAGCCTAACTGGGGCAGGGCAGACACATGGCAGCAAAAGCACAACCAGTCTGGGGCTGAGGGGATGAGGGCTGTGCTTCATTTCAGTAGCTGCTTCGCAGGGGCTGGAACTTCCGGTCTTTGGAGAATGTGCTTTACCTGGAAATGAGTCTGCCTGAGTGGAGGGTAACTTTTTCTTCCTTTACCTTGGAATGACTCGTTCCAGTGCAACAGTAGTGATAAACATAGGGCTGTTCCACCTGCTCATAAGCACCAGATTTTGACCCACCTACCTTGCTTCTCAAAGCGGCATCCATCAGCATGTGAGGTATAGACGGTAAAAAAAACCTAGGCCAGATAAGAGAAACACACACTGGAAGTCAAGGCCACAGCAGCAACACTGGCAGCAAACAGCAGCAGAAAACAGTGGCAGCAGTGGCAGCTATTATTTATTGTCACCCTGTGTCAGGCTCTGTACTAACTGCCCTGTGAGCATGGTCTCCATTCATATTCATGACAATTATAAAAACTAAAGTGATTCCATTTTACAGATCAGGAAACTGAGGCCCAAGAGTTAAGAGGCTTGCCCAGGATCACAAAGCTACCAAGTGACAGAGAAGGACGGGCCAGTGGTCTGCCCCCAGAACCAACAGTCTGAGCACCAAGCCAACCAGGCATCCCCTAGGTCTGCTGGGGTACTCTTCTTGAGGTCTGGCTCTTCTCATCAGGCTTTTTGAATAAAGTCCAAGCTCCAGAATATAGGCAGATTCCTTGATAAAAAAAAAAAAGATAAATCCTAGGAAATAACATCCCCTGGTGATGGGGGATGATCTCTCTTCCTGTCATTTATCATAATTTCTACCCAAAACCAAGTATGACGGTCAACTTCACATATGAACTTGCTGTAGCCACAGTACCAGTATCGGTTTAAATATGATCCTAGATGTTTCTGTGACAGTATTTATGGCTGAGATTTACATTTAAATTGGTGGCTTTTGTGTAAAGCAGATTGAGTTTCATTATGTGGGTGGAAAAGTTGAAGTCCTGAACAGAACAATAGACTGATATCCCCTGAGCAAAAGGAATTCTTTCAGCAGACAATCTTCAGACTTCATCTGTCTTGTAGACTGAATGGTTGTAGCCCCTCTATAAAAAAATTCTTATCTTGAATCTCTATCCCCCAATGAGGTAATGTTAAGGTTGGGCTTTGGGGAGGTAATTAGGACTATATGAGGTCAAGAGAATGCAGTCATGAAATTAAAAGACACTTGCTCCTTGGAATAAAAGTTATGGCCAACCTAGATATCATATTAAAAAGCAGAGATATTACTTTACCAACAAAGGTCTGTCTAGTCAAAGCTATGGTTTTTCCAGTAGTCACGTATGGATGTGACAGTTGGACTATAAAGAAAGCTGAGTGCCAAAGAATTGATGTTTTTGAATTTTGGTTTTAGAGAAGACTCTTAAGAGTCCTTGGATTGAAAGGAGATCCAACCAGTCCATCCTAAAGGAAATCAGTCCTGGGTGTTCATTGGAAGGACTGATGTTGAAGCTGAAACTCCAAGACTTTGGCTGCCTGATGTGAAGAACTGACTCATTGGAAAAGACCCTGATGCTGGGAAAGACTGAAGGCAGGAGGAGAAGGGGATGACGGAGGATGAGATGGTTGGACGGCATCACTGACTTGATGGACATGAGTTTGAGCAAGCTCCGTGAGTTGGTGATGGACAGGTAAGTCTGGCATGCTTCAGTCCATGGGGTCACAAAGAGTCAGATACGACTGAGTGACTGAACTGAACTGAGGTCAAGAGGGTAGCGTCCTCATGAATGGGACTAACACCCTTATAAGAGTCACGAGAGCACTTGCTTCTTCTCTTTCTGCTCCACAGGGATGTGAGAATGTGAGAATACAACATAGGATAGTGGTCAGCAAAAAAGAAAGGGACCCTTACCAGAACTGGACCATGCTGGCAGCCTGATCTGGCATTTCTAGCCTCCAAAACTGTCAGGGATAAATTTCTCTTACTGATCAACCACCCAATCTGTAGCATTCTTTTTATTTGTTAAGGGTATTTTTTTAATGTGGACCATTTTTAAAGTCTTTATTGATCCTGTTACAATATTGCTTCTGCTTTAAGTTTTGGTTTTTGGCCTTGAGGCATGTGGGATCTTGCCTCCCTGACCAGGGATCAAACCCACACGCCCTGAAGCGGAAGGTGAAGTCCTAACCACAGAACCACCAGGGCAGTCCCTAGGGCATCCAGTGAGAGCAGCCCAGGCTGAGGCAACCGTCGACACTGAGCTTCCTGAAGCACCAGGAGACTGCCTTTAGTCTCCAACCGCAGCTCTTTCCTGAGTCTCCATCTGCCAGTCTCCACACCGGATGCTGAACCTGCCAAGTCTCCACAATCGCACAAGCCAAGCTCCTAAAATAAAATTCTTTGTGTGTGTGTACGTGTGTGTGGGTCTTGATAGACAGATAAAAATATACATCCTATTGATTTTGTCTCTCTCAAGACTCCTAATACACCAACCTAACTTCCTGACTGCAGAACAATTCCCACATTTCATCCAACAACTTCTCAACAGTTCAATCATTTATTCACTTATGCCCACCACACACTGGGTGTTGCAGGACCACACTTCTCAAACTGAAATGTGCTCAGGAATCACCCACAGGACTTGCATAGACCCAAATGCAGCAGGTCTCTATTTCTGCCACGCCCTAAGATACTCCTGATATGTTGATTCACTAACCACACTTTGAGTAGCAACACTATAGAGACACAAGCAAATGAGATGCCAGAGCATGTCCAGGAATGTTCTCAATCTACCACTAAGGCTGCTGCTAAGTCGCTTCAGTCGGGTCCGACTCTGTGCGACCCCATAGGCGGCAGCCCACCAGGCTCCCCCGTCCCTGGGATTCTCCAGGCAAGAACACTGAACTGGGTTGCCATTTCCTTCTCCAATGTATGAAAGTGAAAAGTGAAAGTGAAGTTGCTCAGTCATGTCCGACTCTTTGCGACCGCAGGGACTGCAGCCCACCAGGCTCCTCCATCCGTGGGATTTTACAGGCAAGAGTACTGGAGTGGGTCACCACTGCCTTTTCCCACCACTAAGACACATCAATTTTAAAGAAAGAAAAGAAAATCCGGTTTGTTTTGTTTTAGTCCTCTGTCGTAGAGACATCAGGTCCTCGACACTGTAACTTGCCCCCTAGAAAAGCTGTCTCCTTGTTCTCCAATCATACCCACTTTGAGACCAGCAGTTGGTAATACATAAAGAGAAAAACACAATTAAACCCCAAAGGGGGAAAAAAAATACAGCCTTTCCATTTCAATTAGAATCAGCGGCTGTTGAAAATGGGCAAATTTAGAACTGTAATACCAATGGAAACAGTGAATTCTCAACTGTGATCAAAGGCTTCATTTAGCAGACTGAAAAGCAAGCACGAGTTTAATTGAACAAGAGAAAGATTGCCTCCAAATCACCCAGGCATAATCAAATTGCCTTGAAAAACATAATGCATCAGATGGAGAGGAACAAGCCCTGGGCTCCAAAGCCTCTTGCCTGACCTGTAGGTGCCCTAGCATTAGCAAGAAGAGACATCAGAGGTCACCCGGTCTCACTCCCCATCCCACGCAGGAACCCACTTTAGACCAGGGCTTTCAAAAATCTCTGGCTAGAATGCACAGAAATATATTTACATCCTACCCAGTGTAAGAACTGATACAATGAACTGACTCATTGGAAAAGACCCTGACACTGGGAAAGACTGAAGGCAGGAGAAGGGGATGACAGAGCATGAGATGGTTGGATGGTATCACCGACTCAATGGACATGAGTTTGAGCAAGCTCCAGGAGTTGGTGATGGACAGGGAAGGCTGGTGTATTGCAGTCCATGGGGTTGCAAAGAGTCAGACACAACTGAGCAACTGAACTGACTGACTGACCCAGTGTACACAGCTATAGTGAAAGTTTCACAATATTTATCATTTCCACATGTGAAGTATTCTGATACTTGCTCTCCTTTCTCATGAATTTAAAAGCTATCATTGGGCTTCCCTTGTGGCTCAGCTGGTAAAGAATATGTCTGCAATGAGAGAGACCTGGGTTCGATCCCTGGGTTGGGAAGATCCGCTGGAGAAGGGAAAGGCTACCCACTCCAGTATTCTGACCTGGAGTATTCCATGGACTGTATAGCCCATGGGGTCGTAAAGAATCAGACATGACTGAGCTACTTTCACTCACAAATGCTATCAAGAGCCACAAAATGGATTTCAAGAATCACTAAGGGGTCATGTACAGATGTGAGAGTTGAACCATAAAGAAGGCTGAGAGTCAAAGAATTGATGCTTTCGAACTGTGAAGTTGGAGAAGACTCTTGAGAGTACTTCGACAGCAAGGAGATCAAACCAGGCAATCCTAAAGGAAATTGACCCTGAATATTCATTGGAAGGACTGATGCTGAAGCTTTGGCCACCTGATGCGTAAAGCTGACTCACTGGAAAAGACACTGATGCTGGGAAAGGCTGAAGGTAGGAGGAGAAGGGGGCAACAGAGGATGAGATGGTTAGATGGCATAATTGACTCAAAGGACATGAGTCTGAGAAAACTCTGGGAGATAGTGAAGGACAGGGAAGCCTGGTGTGCTGCAATCCATGGGGTCACAAAGAGTAGGACACAACTGAGTGACTGAACATCAAAGTGGGTCATGACCCACAGTTTAGAAAACAGTACTCTAGGGTACCCTGGTTACTTAGCCAACCAAGCTGTTCATCTAACAACTGAGTGCTTGCCATCTTGCAGGCTCTGGGGACACAGCATCAAACTTACAGACAGGTGGAAGAGACAGGTGTTTCACAAAGGATCACACAAACACATATGATATAATACAAATTGAGGCAGATGTAAAAAAGAAAGAACAAAGGATGTCTTGGGAGATCATAATGAGGGCACCTGTTCAGGACCAGGAGGACGGCTGGCTAGATCAGGTAAAGCCCCTCTTGAATGAACTGTAAGCTGGATCTAAAGGATGAGCAGAGTGTAGCCGAGCAAAGGGGGAGTGTGTTTCTTAACTCTCTTGTGCTGGAAAATGCAGTTATCTATCACAACTTCCACTGACAACAACAGCAGTATCTGCCCAAGCCAGATTCATCCGGTTTCATCACACATCAGACTTGGGGCCAAGCACAACACAATGATACTGCTGCTGCTGCTGCTTCTACTAAGTCACTTCAGTCGTGTCCAACTCAGTGTGACCCCATATATGGAGCCCACCAGGCTCCCCCATCCCTGGGATTCCCCAGGCAAGAACAATGGAGTGGGTTGCCATTTCCTTCTCCAATGCATGAAAGTGAAAAGTCAAAATGAAGTCGCTCAGTCGTGTCCGACCCTCAGCAACCCCATGGACTGCAGCCTTCCAGGCTCCCCTGTCCATGCTACTAGAGCTCAGTGGAATCGACGTCATGGGCTTGAGTCCAGATCTACATCTTATAAGCCATGTGATCTGAAGCAAGGTAGTTCAGTTTTCTCATCTGTAGAGAAGGGATTATTAATGGTACCGGCCTCATCACATTATTGCTAGAATTAAGTTAACCCAAATGGAGAGGCCTACAAAAGTGCCTGGAGCATGGTAAGCACAAAATAAATTGCTAAATAAAGCAGTATGAACTCAGAATCCTTAAGGACTTATTTCAGGCAAAGATCACCTACTAGAACATGAAAAGAAACCCATTCACCATCCCTGAACTAGCTAATTGCCAACAGGGTTATTTTGTTTTCCACTCTAATATTTTAAATCTAATGGGACAGAGGACTGAAGTTCTGAACTCTGCAGGGCCCTACAGACAAAGGAAACCAGGAGAAAGGGAACCAGCTGGACTCCCCGCCCCTAAATGCCATCTCTGGGCCTGTGTTCACCACCACTCTCTCCTGGCTGATGAATTTTCCAGTTCAGCACCAAGGATACAGTTGACTTCTCCAGAGAACTATCATAATAGAATTACATTATGTTTACTGGATGCAGAAAACCTCTGGCTAGATAGTTAATTAGAGGCTTCACAATGCCGAAAAATCTTCAAGCTTTCACGAGGCTTAAACAGATCCGAAATGCCAGGTTCAAGTCACATCAATAATTCAAATTAAATTATTGTGCTGAACTGAACGTCATCCCCCATGCAACACTCTTGAAAACAGTTCTCCAAAGATAAACTCAAAATTGGCTTCAGGGAGGCATTGATCATAATAAACCCACAAAATCAGAGACAAAAAAGGCTAGCTGTTCCCATTGTGCACACACTGCATCTAATTCCCCCAGATGGGCAAGAACAGAGAGGCTTGGCTGGGCATTCACAACTCCCGTAGCTGGGAAGTGGTTATAAAAATGAGGAGCAGGCCTGTTACCTGTTGGGCTTGCTGTGTTTTACTGCTCACATTCATCTTCTCCATTTGTCCTCTCAGTGTGTCAGGGAGGCTGGCAGGGCACAGATTTAAGCCCCATGGCACTGATGAGGCTTACGGTAGCAAAGTGACTGGAATCAAGACCGAGGGCCCGTGAGTGGCATAGAAGGATGAAAACACAGGTTTCCTGGAGTTGAGGAAAAATGAGGAGGTAGACAGGAGGAGGAAAAGGGGAAACAACATACTTTTTTAAATAGCAGGAAAATGACAGAAAATTCAGAGGCGAGAGACTTATTTGGAACTATTCTGAGCAAACTCACACAAAAAGAGTGGCTGTTAAAATTATGCTTGTTCCTATGCACTCTTAGAGGATGCTGATATTATTACAGCATTACTGACATAAAGTTACCAACCATCAGCCAACAACTTATAATACAACAGACTAAAGATGTGTCTAAACACTTTTCACAAATAATAAGCCCCATTTCATCCTCACAACAATCTTACTAAGTAGAAATGATCATTTTGCAGTTGAGAAATTCAGGTTCCGAGAGGTAGATTATTTGCTGAACCTCACACAGATAGTGGGGCTTCCCTGATGCTCAGGCAGTAAAGAATTCACCTTCAACGCAGGAGACCCTGGTTCAATCCCTGGGTCAGCAAGATTCCCCCAGAGAAGGGAATGGCAACCCATCCAGTATTCTTGCCTAGTGAATTCCATGGACAGAGGAGCCTAGCAGGCTACAGCCCGTGGGATTGCAAAGAGCTGGATACGACTGAACAGCTAACACTTTTACTTCACATTCACACACATAGTGAGAAGTAAACACCAGTCTCGACATTTTTCTGATTACTAAACCCACCCACTTAATCATTTTCTTAAATTTTCAACTGGAGGATAACTGCTTTACAATGCTGTGCTGGTTTCCGCCGTACAACAACATGAAGTCAGTCATAACTCTCCCTTTATATACAGGGAGCCAGGCTGGGCTCCCTGTGTTACACAACAGCTCCCCACTAGCTGTCTGTTTCACACACGGTGGTATACAAATGTCAATACTGCTCTCTCAATTTGTCCTGCCCTCCTCTTTCCCTGTTGAGTCCACAAGGCTATTCTCTGCATCTGTGTCTCCATTCCTTCCTTGCAAATAGGTTCATCAGTACCACTTTTATAGATTCCATATATATATACACGATATTTTCTCTTTCTGACTTAATCACTTTAATACAGGAAGTCCCCTGCATATGAATGAGTTCCATTCTGAGAGCATGTTCGTTAGTCCAGTTTTGTTTGTAAGGCCAACAAAGTTACCCTAGGTACCAAACTAACACAAACAGCTATACAGCACTGTACTGTAATAGGTTTATAATACTTTCCACAAATAGCACATAAAAACAAACACAAAAAATAAAGCAAACATTTTTAATCTTATAGTACCATACCTTGAAAAGTACAGTGGATCACAATAAACTGTGGAAAATTCTGAAAGAGATGAGAATACTAGACCACCTAACCTGCCTCTTGAGAAATCTGTATGCAGGTCAGGAAGCAACAGTTAGAACTGGACATGGAACAACAGACTGGTTCCAAATAGGAAAAGGAGTACGTCAAGGCTGTATATTGTC
>SJYX01014146.1:242987-279661 GCA_006410675.1 Oreotragus oreotragus
GGAAGGGCTGGGGGCAGGAGGAGAAGGGGGCGACCGAGGATGAGATGGCTGGATGGCATCATGGACTTGATGAACATGAGTCTGAGTGAACTCCGGGAGATGGTGATGGACAGGGAGGCCTGGCGTGCTGCGATTCATGGGGTCGCAAAGAGTTGGACACGACTGAGCTACTGAACTGAACTGAACTGTTGGAGGAGACTCTTGAAAGTCCCTTGGACTGCAAGAGGATCCATCCAGTCCATCCTAAAGGAGATCAGTCCTGGGTGTTCATTGGAAGGACTGATATTGAAGCTGAAACTCCAATACTTCAGCCCCCTGATGTGAAGAACTGACTCATTTGAAAAGACCCTGATGCTGGGAAAAATTAAGGGCAGGAGGAGAAAGGGCCAACAGAGGATGAGATGGTTGGATGGCATCACTGACTCAATGGATATGAGTTGGATAAACTCCAGAATTTGGTGCTGGACAAGGAGGCCTGGCATGCTGCAGTTCATGGGGTCACAAAGAGTCAAACACTGTTGAGCAACTGAACTGAACTGACCTGAACAGTTACCATCTGCAGTGATTTTGGAGCCTAAGAAAATAAAGTCTGTCACTGTTTCCATTGTTTTCCCATCTATCTAAAATGAAGTTTTGAGATCAGATGCCATGATCTTAGTTTTCTGAATGCTGAGTTTAAGCCAACTTCTTCACTCTCCTCTTTCACCTTCATCAAGAGGCTCTTTTGTTCCTATTCCCTTTCTGCTTTAAGGGCATTATTGTTAGGTAGTTAGAATAGGGAAAAGGAGTCCAGAAGGGTGGTGGATAAAACATAAGGAAGAGAAAAGCCCGGGAAAATAGAACAAAGGAAGGTCCAAGCACCAGACTGAAGACCTCAGGTAAAACAAAAAACACTCCTGGCTGGCTCAATTTGCATAGGACAGGCCCAGGGGAAAAAATGTAAAAAGAGGAGCCAGAACTAGCTCTGTCTGTCTCCCACGTGCTGGGGCACTCTTCTCTTCACGCCTTTCGATCGACGTGCCCTCGTGCCTCGAAGATGGATTTTCCTGCTATCTTCTGAATAAAATAGAGCTGTAACACTGAGCTGTAACACTGATTTGTCTAAGAAGGATAACACGGTCATTTGAGACCTGAGAGCTGTAAAATGGTCTGTTCAAGACCCGAGAGCTGTGACACGCGAGGGGGCTCTAATGTCCATCACTCCAAATCTTTGTTGTGAGGAGACAAAAGCTGAGAAGCATACACGCACGTGACATCTATGGTGCTGTGACTCACATTTAATCTGGCTGAAACAACCTCTGCGCAGAAGAGGCCAAGCACGGCAGGAGCCTAACACAGCGAAGCTCCCGCGTGTTAGAAATGGAATGTGAAGAAAACCTAGTGCAGGGGAAGGCCCATCGTGCTGCAAACTGGGAGAACGAAAAAGGAACTCAGCAGAAAGCTCACGCGGTCCAGTCTCAGATTCCAGAAGATCTTCAGTTAAGATAGGAGATCCTCGGTCCTATGGCTGGAGGGACATGCCTAATGAAATCTTAATTCCTTTACAATCTCTTGTTTCTTGTTTCCTCGAATCCCCCGTGAACAGGCAGGTGGCAGTGGGCACAACTGAGGGACTCTGGAGAGTCTACTCTTCAGCATGTCCCAAAGGCACTGTCTGCTGAGCCCCAGTAGCTGTTACACAAGCCTGTGGGGGTTCTTCTCTCTTTACTCTTTGTGCCAAGGATCAGACCAATGGAAACTGAGCACCGGTCAGATATTTAGCAAATTTTCCAGCAGGCTATGAAGGGGATCCTTGGCACGTTTTCCCCACTGCTTTTTCCTCCTGTCCTTCAGCTCTCTCTCCTGGGACTTGAGCCCAACCAACACCCAGGATGCCCGATTTCAGGACCTAAAGAAGCTCAGGCTCTGATGTCTCATTGCAAAAATTCAGTGAGAGACAGAGACAAGTGAGAGGTGGATTTGTTAGGATTCAGAGAGAAGTGCACTCTACAGGGTACAGGCCAGGGAATGTGGCCTGGCTAGGCTTTGTGAGAGGGGTGAATTCATATGATAATGAGTGAGAGAATCATTCCAGCCATTGGGGAACCACCCACTCCTCTGTCTTTTGACAGTGCCTCAGAGTTGTTCTGCCACCTCTGGATGTGTCTTTTCGCTTACAGATTGGGGATTAAGGTTTACTTAAATTTGATTTGTCATCTTGGACCCAATTGATTTTGATTGGTTTGTTATACCCTTGTGCTATGTCATTCTTTCAAAGGTTGTGATCTGCCCTCATCCCTCCTGTTTCATGCTCTTTTCCTGAGCTGCATCCAGGCCCACAGTGTTGCCTCTACAATCTTCTGGAGGGACAACCAGAAAACAGCTGGCCTTTGGGAGGGAAACACTGTATAATATCCAACCCCTGTAGATATTCAGCCCTTCACCTTCCATGTTTCCTACAACATATGCCACATCAGCGTCTCCCAGTGAACCCGCTAGGGCGGGTGACAGGCACACAGTGCCTGCTAGAAGTCCATCAGTTGGCATCCCTTCGATGGCAATTGGACTTCCAGGGATAATGTTTGCCACTTTGGGAGTTAGCCCTGCAGGCCGTTTGGGCCCAAACCCCTACCACCCTTCTAAAGTTACAAATATATCCCTGGGTCAAGTCTCTACTCCACTTTTATGAAACATTTGGTCGGTTGCCTCTTACCGATTTGTTCTTGAGCCAATTACTAACTCCTATAATCAGGACCCTTCCCTTGTAGGCAACATTGCTCCACTCAGCCTACTATTAAAATATCTTAATGTCCCTAACCGGGCCAGATAACCCACTCCTTTGTCACTACTTCTGTTATTACCTAAAGGGGGTCTATGACAAGAAATGTTTATCATTGGAGACACCCTAACCTGCTCTTATGGAAGACTAGGGAAACAAATCAGTGATTTACAATCCCTTAGAGCAATAAGAGAATAAGGCTTCTGACTATTACACTGTTTCCCAGTCTCAGGGCTCAGGCTTGGATTGCTTTACATCATATCTGTTCCCATCCACGGTGGACAAACCAGCAATGAGTTAAGATTACAACCCCTTAATCCTACCCAGCAGTGGTCACGCTGAAGATCTTGGGGATGCCCAACTCCAGTCCGGGGGTCCCAGGAGGTCAACCTGCCTTGACCTGCCTTGGGATCTGGTCCTCAAAAGGTTGTCACGCCTCGACCTGCTCAGGGATCCACCAGTCCAGGGGTTTCAGGAGGTCGTCACGCCTTGACCTACCCAGGGACCCAATTCTCGGGAGGCCATCATGCCTCAACTTGCCCGGGGATTTGATCTCCAGGAGGCTGTCATGCCTCAGCCTGCCTGGAGATCTGCACCCTGACCTGGGGACGCCTGGCTCTCAGGTTGCAACAGTACTGTTTAGGATAAACTTCAGAAAGACTCACCCCTAAGGAAGTCCACCCATGGAAATTGAAAGAGGCTTGTTCGTTTTCTTCTTTTTCTTTTCCTCCCTGTCATGACTGTCTTTCAGATGGGAAATAACCAATCCACTTCCCGGCAGATGCCATTGAGATGTATCTTTGATAACTGGAAGCTGTTTGACCCTCTAACTCTAAGGAAAAGTCGCTTAAAATTCTTTTGTGCCACTGCGTGGCCACAGTATCCACTGGGGGACGAGGAACACTGGCCTGAGGATGGGACTTTAAATTACAATACCATCCTGCAATTAGAATTATTCTACAGAAGACAAGGGAAATGGACAGAGATCCCCTATGTCCAAATTTTCTTCTAAGAGATATGAAGGAACTTTGTCTTAAGTATAAGATTGTTGTACACCCTAAAAGTGAGCCCACTAGGCAAATGGTGTTAGGCACAGGCAACCAAGAAAAGGGACCTCCCCATGAAGGCTCACCTCCCACAGCTCCCGAGTTGCCTGGTGCTCCTTTCTGTATCCAAACGTGCCCCCATATCCAGGAGCACCCCCTCCACAAAAGCCAGCTCGAATGTGTCCCTTAGTTGAAACTGGAGGAGAATTCAGAACAACCCGGGTCCATAAACTTTTCTCCCTCTTGGAACTAAGACAGATCAAAGAAGACCTGGGAAGTTATACAGATGACCCAGGCAAATATATAGATACATTCCAATGTATTACCTTGGCCTTTGACTTGATGTGGAAAGACATCATGGTCATATTTAATCAAACTTTATCTGACCCTGAACATACTAGGGTCTTAAAGGAAGCCCAGAGGTATGCAACAGGGCTTCACTTGTCCAGTGATAAACACCCAGTAAGGGAAGCTTCAGTCCCCTCCTCCGATCCTAATTGGAATTATAATGACCCTGAGCACATCTGGGAAAGGGATAATTTTCTAATCTGTGTGAAGGCAGGACTGAAAGCAGCCCAACAAAAAGTAATTGTCTCAGCAATAACTCAGGAGCCCAATGAGAACCCCATTGCCTTTCTGGAAAGACTAAAAAAGGACCTCCAAAAGTTTACCAATCTGTATTTAGACTTTTACGAGGGACAGGTGATTTTAAAGGACAAATCCCTGTCCCAATGTGCATTAGATATCAAAATTAAGTTATAACAGTTACAGCAGCAGGACCCTGCTTCCTCCTTAGATGAGCCACCAATACCTTTTATAACAGAGAACAGGAGTAGGAGGCCAAAGCCCAGGAGAGGGAGAGAAGGAAAGAGACAAAGCATGAACAGATGCTGGCTGCCCTCCAGAGACACCCTAAGGTAAACCCCGAGTCCTTGAAGGACAAGGCACTAGGCAAATGCCTAATCTGTAGACAGGCGGGGCATTGGGCCAAAGAGTGTCCAAACCTTGACAAGTCTACTAAAATGGCTTACTAAAAATGCCATCAACTGGAACACTGGGTGGCATTCTGCCCTCGGGACCCAAGAGCCTCAAGGTCAAGTGCCAAGCCTACCCTCACTATGGTTCAAGAGAACTGAAGTGGCCTGCTCCAGTCAGCCTGCCTGTCATAGATAACCATCACGGGGCTGGAGCTAAGGGTGCAACTGGATGTGGCATGTAGGTCTGAGAATTTCTTGATTGACACAGTGGCTACCTACTCTGTCTTGATCTCCTACTCTGGAGCCTTCTCCTCCCACACCTGTACCACTTTGGGTGCTACAGGAAAAACAACTACTGAAAGATTCACCTGAGCACTTCTTTGTTGCTGGGATGGACAAACATTTTCCCACCAGTTTCTGGTGGTCCCTGAGTGTCCTACTCCCTTAATGGAAAGAGACATACTCACTAAACTGGGGACACCTTTGTGATGGGAAGCTTTTCAGCCCCTAGAGCGCTACCTCTCTTGGTTACTACTGAAGAGCCCATTACATCTTCTCCAATAGAGAGGGACCAAAAACTATGGGAAGACAAAATTAACCCCCATGTGTGGGACCACGGGATTCCTGGACGAGCCCACCAAGCTGAACCAGTCATCATTGTCCTCCGAGATCCCACTCGGTTTCCTAACCAGAAACTATAATAAATAAATTAATAAATTTAATAAATAAATAATACATTGCCTTTAATAAGTAAATTCCTTGCTTGTGGGCTATTGGTCCCCAACAGTTCGCCATGTAACATCTCAATCCTCCCAGTAAAGAAAAAAGACAGAACCTGGCAGATTAAGATCTCCAGATCATAAATGAAACTGTAGCCCCCCTTCATCACACAGTACTCAATCCCTATGTAATCTTGGGAAAAATCCCACCCAGTGCCAAGTGGTTTACAGTTTTGGATCTCAAAGATGCATTCTTTTGCATAGCACTTGCTAAAGAATCCCAATATCTTTTTGCCTTTGAGTGGGAGGCCCCAGGAGAAAAACACCAACAGATGACTTGGACAATATTACCTCAGGGGTTTAGAGATAGCCCCCACCTGTTTGGACAGGCCCTTAGCCGGGATCTCCTAGATCTGGACTTGGGACCTAATGGGAAAATATTACAATATGTAGATGACCTACTAATCTGCTCTCCAGGTGAGAAAAGTGCCCAACAACATGCAATTCAGGTTTTAAACTTTTTGGCAGAAAGAGGATATAAGGTCTCCCATGCTAATGCACAGATGGTTAAGACAAAGGTCACTTACCTGGGAATTTAGATTACACACAGGTCCAGGAGGCTGTCCTCTGATCGGGTACAAGGAATCCTCCAGTTGCCCTCCCCCACGACTCAAAAACAATTGCGAGCTTTCCTGGGACTAACTGGGTATTGTAGAATCTGGTTACCCAACTATGGTCTAATTGCCCAGCCCTTATATGAAAGCTTAAAGGGATGGGATGATTCAATCCCACTGATGTGGGGAACTCCTCAAAAGAAGACAGAGGCTACACTAAAACAGGCCTTAACTCAGGCACCTGCCTTGAGGTTGCCAGACCCAGAAAAAGCATTCCAGCTTTATGTCCATGAAAGAGAGGGAAGGGCCTTGGGAGTGTTAACTCAAAGGTTGGGATTTGAGCCCCAGCCTGTAGCTTACTTATCCAAGAGGCTTGATCCAACCGCCCGAGGCTGGCCCCCCTGCCTTCAAAATCTTGCAGCTATTGCAATCATGATAGAAGATGCTTTAAAACGCTCCTTTGGGGAAAAACTATTTTTACCAGCCACCAAATAAAACAACTCCTAAGTGGGAGAGGCCATTTATGGATGTCTGATCAAAGAATTCTCAGCTATCAAGTAATCCTGATGGAAAATCCAGGCCTCATTGTATCTCCTTGTGAGGTTCTTAACCCAGCCACCTTCTGCCTAACCCTGAGGGCTCTCTCCCCTTTCACTCTTGTCTAGAAACTTTGGATCACTGGATAAAACCCTGAGAGGGATTGTCAGAAGATCCTCTGACCAATCCTGAGGAAATTTGGTACTCTAATGGAAGCGGGTTTGTCTTGGATGGAAAAAGAAGAGCAGTAGTCTCCAATTTTAAGATCATAGAGGCTAAGCCTCTGCCACCAGGTACTTCAGCCCAATTAGCTAAGCTCATAGCCCTGACTCAAGACTTAAAGCTGGGAAAAGGAAAAAGAATAGCCATTTACACTGACTCCAAATATGCCTTTCTGGTGCTACATGCACATGCTGCTATTTGGAAAGAAACTTGCCACTTGACCACCCGAGGGTCCCCAATCAAATATGGTGATCAAATTCTTAGACTCTTGGAGGCAGTCCATCTGCCCACCGAGTTCTCAGGCTCCCACTGTACAGGACACCAAACAGGGAGCCCAGAAGTGGCACGAGGGAACCAAGCAGTTGATCAGGCAGCTAGGAGAGCAGCATTACAAGAACCATGACCTCATAGGGGTTACCACGTTAGTTCCACAGACTAATTTGCCAGAAACTCCTTCACATACTAAAGGTGAGACTCTTAAAGCTAAGAGTGAGGGCTTTCACAAAGATCATATGGAGTGGTTCCAAAAGGAGGGACTCCTTTTTCTTCCTGGGAACCTCCAATGGAAGTTGGTTAACTCCTTACATGTCACCACTCATTTAGGGGAAAAGGACCTCCAGAAAAATTACTGGAAAGGTCCTTCAGAGGAACAGGCCTCCAAATAACTATAAGGCAAGTAGTCTCCTCTTGTCTCACTGGCCAGTTAATCCCCAAGGAGCTCAAAGACCCCAGCTAGCCCAGCCTGTCCAACGACATGGGATCTATCTAGGAGAGGACTGGCAGATGGACTTCACCCAGATGCCAGTTTCTCAAAGGTATAAGTACCTATTAGTCACGATAGGTACATTCACAGGATGGATTGAAGGCTTTCCCACCCTGACTGAGAAGGCTGAAGAGGTGGTAAAAAAAACCTGCTCCATGAAATCATTCCAAGATTTGGTCTGCCCAGGTCATTACAAAATGACAATGGGACATCATTTACTTCTAAGGTCACCCAAGGGGTCTTTAAAGCATTGGGCATTACTCATTATCTCCATTGTGCCTGGAGGCCTCAGTCTTCAGGAAAAGTAGAAAGAGCCAACCAATTCTTAAGATCAGCAATAAAAAATAATAACCCAGGAGACCTCCCTGGGATGGAAGGAGGCTTTACCAAAAGCTCTCCTCTGCATCCATATTGCCCCTAAGGAACAGCTTGGTCTTAGTCCTTATGAGATGCTATGTGGGAGACCTTTTGTTTATGTCAATGACCTCTTCCTAGATCCAGAGGTTCAGACCCTCCAGTGTTATACCATGGCCATTGGACAATTCCAAAACGATATACACTTGTGGGATATGAACCAGGACCCAAAAGATTCTAAGGAGTCACCACTATATGCTCCAGGGACTCAAGTCATAATTAAAATCTGGAAAGATGGGTCCCCAAAAGGCTCAACTCCAGCCCACATGGAAGGGCCCCTACCTTGTAATACTTTCTACCCCCACAGCAGTCAAGGTACCAGGACATGACTCCTGGATTACTACTCATGAGTCAAGCCATGGAAAAAACAGAAAAGGACACTCAATACACCTGTGAGCCCCTGGGAGATCTCAGATACCTATTCGGAACTACAAATGAGTGCCATTCTAATGAACACCCCCCAAATCTGGTTTCTGGGGAAAAGATTTCTCAGGATAGCTCTAAAGAGCCAACACAGCTTGGTAGGGACTGTACTCCAACACAGGCAGGAGATAGATCTTCTGATCCCTAAACAAGGAGAGACTTGAGCCATCCTGGTGATGTGAATTTGAAATTGGCTAATGCCCCTATTAGTCCTTGTTATGCTATATTGATGATGCTTATGATTGTTCCATGTACTGTTAATTGTCTAACCTGTTTTGTCTCTGCCAAGGTCAACAAGCTACAACATGCAGTGCCAGTTCAACAAAGATGTAAAACTACAGCCGACCATGAAAAATATCACTCACCCTTAGATAGATACCGCTGTAAGGACTCTGAGGCTTGAGACTAACAAGAGGGGGAGGCCCAATACCCCTCACCATCCCAGTTCAGCAGGAAGTAGCCAGAAAGACATTGACGCCCCTATTTCCAAAGAATTGGGGCCCCCATCTCTTGAGGGGGAAATGTTAGATAGCTAGAATAGGGAAAAGGAGTCCAGAATGGTGGTGGCTAAAAGATAAGGAAGAGAAAAGCCTGCAAAAATTGAACAAAGGAAGGTCCACGGACCAGAGTGAAGACCTCAGGTAAAACAAACAACACTCCTGGCTGGCCCAATTTATATAGGACAGGCTCAAGGACAGGCTCAGGGGGAGAAAAACATATAAAAAGAGGAGCCAAAGCTAGCTCTCTCTCTCTCTCTCTCTCCCATGTACTGGGACCGCTCTTCTCTTCGCTTCTTTGGATCGACGTGCCCTCACACCTCGAAGATGGATTTTCCTGCTATCTTCTAAATAAAATAGAGCTGTAACACTGAGCTGTAACACTGATCTGTCTAAGAGCTATAACATGGTCTGTTCGAGATCTGAGAGCTATAACATGGTCTGTTCAAGACCCAAGAGCTGTGACACGCAGAGGGGGCTTTAATGTCTGTCACTCCAAATCTTTGTTGTGATGAAACAAAAACCAAGGAGCATACATTCACCTGACAGTATTATCTACATATCAGAGGTTATTGATATTTCTCCCAGCAGTCTTGAGTCAGGCTTGTGCTTCATGCAGCCCAGCATTTTGCATGAGGTACTCTGCATATACATTAAATATGCAGCATGACAATACACAGACTTGATGTACTCCCTTCCCAATTTGGAATCAGTCCATTTTTCCATGTCTGGTTCTAACTGTTGTTTCTGAAAGATTGTTGCTGAACCACAAAAGATGCCTGGATTCTTGGCCTCTGGAGGAGAAGAATTCAATCTGGGGCTAGAGATGAGGTTTGATCACTCAGAGCTTTTGTGTAATAAAGCTTAATTAAAGTATAAAAGAAATAGAGAAAACTTCTGACATAGACATCAGAAGGGGGCAGAAAGAATACCTGCCTGCTAGTCTTTAGCTGGATGTTATATAGTTACTGCTGCTGCTGCTGCTGCTAAGTCGCTTCAGTCCTGTCCGACTCTGTGCGACCCCATAGGCGGCAGCCCACAAGGCTCCTCCTACTAGCAGTCTGTTAATAAAAGAAAGGAAATGTCTCAAAATTCAGAGCATGGCACCAGGTCCCTCACCCACAAGATGCATTTTGAGAAAATCTCAGCACCAGGTAAGTCATCCAGGGCCATAAAGCTATTGACTTGAATCTTGAGGAAAGGTAGATTACCATACAAATAGTTTCATTTACATAGATTAAGAGAACAGCGTGTTATTATAGCATACTGGTGTGTCAAGTCGGTTCTGAGCCTTTAGGCTGAACAGACTTGAAGACAGTCTGGGGTAAATGCATATTATATTAACATAGCCTAAGACAAATATTTCCATTAAAAAAAAATGCATTGGTTAGCTCAAGATTTGAGAAAAGTTAAGTTCAGGTGGAACCAGGTGTCATTATGGCAACAGAGTGTTTTAACAGAAACCTCTTTTTAAATTTGTATAGAGAAGGGGAAAAAATATATCACTAGTTTGTTTCCTCCTGCCACGTAAGAGAGATAAAAAAATGTTGACACCTGA
Organism: Oreotragus oreotragus; assembly: GCA_006410675.1. NCBI lineage: Eukaryota > Metazoa > Chordata > Mammalia > Artiodactyla > Bovidae > Oreotragus > Oreotragus oreotragus. The sequence goes on from SJYX01014146.1 coordinate 253,516, forward strand.
AGCCTATTTCCTCCATTTGGAGACCCCTGGCTTTCCTGCCCATTACTCTCTCACTTCTTGACCTGCATACAGGTTTCTCAGGAGGTAGTCTGGTATTCCCATCTCTTAAAGACTTTTCCACAGTTCGTTGTGATCCACAGTGGCAAAGGCTTTAGCCTAGTCAATGAAGCAGAAGTAGATGTTTTTCTGGAATTCTCTTAATTTTTTGATGATCCAGCGGATGGTGGAAATTTGATCCCTTCTTCCTCTGACTTTTCTAAATGCAGCGTGAACATATGTGTCAGGCAAGTGTATGTTCCTCAGTTTTGTCTCGTCACAACAAAGATTTGGAGTGAGGGACATTAAAGCTCTTGGGGCTTAGACAGACCATGTTATAGCTCTCAGGTCTCGAACAGACCGTCTTATAGCTCTTAGACAAATCAGTGTTACAGCTTTGTGTTACAGCTGTATTTTATTTAGAAACTAGCTGGAAAATCCATTCTTGAGGCACGAGGGCATGTCAACCCAAAGACGCGAACAGAAGAGTGCTCCAGCACGTGGGGGAGAGAGACCCTCGGCCCTCTGGCTCCTCTCTTTATATGTTTTTTTTTTTTTTTTCCTCCCCCTAGGCCTGCCCTCTGTAAATTGGGCTAGCCAGGAGTGTTGTTTGTTCTACCTGAAGTCCTCACTCTAGTCCTCGGATCTTCCTTTGTTCTATTTTCTCAGGCTTTTCCCTTCCTTGTCTTTTAGCCAACACCATTTTGGACTCCTGTGTCCTATTTTAACTACCTAACATATGGATGCTCTCAATTCACATATCGTTGAAGCCTAGCTTGGAGAATTTTGAACATTACTTTGCCAGCATGTGAGATGAGTGCAATTTTGCAGTAGTTTGGACATCCTTTGGCATTGTTTTTGTTTGGGATTGGAATGAAAACTGACCTTTTCCAGTCCTATATCTGCTGCTGAGTCTTCCAAATTTGCTGGTGTATTGAGTGCAGCACTTTCACAGCATCATCTTTTGAAATAGACCAGCTGGAATTCCATGCACAATAGCTTTGTGCATAGTGATGCTGACTTATGCCCAGTTGGCTTCACACTCCAGGTTGTCAGGCTGTAGGTGAGTGATCACAGCATTGTAGTTACCTAGGTCATTAAGGAAAGATATACCCATTTGAATGCAGAATTCCAAAGAATAGCAAGGAGAGATAAGAAAGCCTTCCTCAGTGATCAATGCAAAGAAATGGAGAAAAACAAGAATGGGAAAGACTAGAGATCTCTTCAAGAAAATTAGAGATACCAAGGGAACATTTTATGCAGAGATGGGAACAATAAAGGACAGAAATGATATGGACCTAACAGAAGTCTCAGATGATATTAAGAAGAGGTGGCAGGAATACTCAGAAGAACTGTACAGAAAAGATCTTCATGACCCAGATAACCATGATGGTGTGATCACTCACCTAGAGCCAAACATCCTGGAATGTGAGGTCAAGTGGGCCTTAGGAATCATCTCCATGAACAAAGCTAGTGGTGGTGATGGAATTACAGTTGAGCTATTTCAAATCCTAAAAGATGATTTGAAAGTGCTATATTTAATATGCTAGCAAATTTGGAAAATTCAGCAATGGCCACAAGACAGGAAAAGATCAGTCTTCATTCTAATCCTAAAGAAAGACAATGCCAAAGAATGCTAAAACTGTAGCACAATTGCACCTATCTCACATGCTAGCAAAATAATGCTCAAAATTCTCCAAGCTGGGCTTCAGCAATACATGAACCATGAAATTCTAGATGTTCAAGCTGGATTTAGAAAATGCAGAGGAACCAAAGATCAAATTGCCAACATCCATTGGATAATCAAAAATGTAAGAGATTCCAAAAAACATCTACTTCTGTTTTATTGAATATGCCAAAGCTTTTGACTGTGTGGATTGCAAGAAACTGTGGAAAATTCTTAGACATTGGAATACCAGACCACCTGATCTGCCTCTTGAGATATCTGTATGCTGGTCAAGAAGCAACAGTTAGACTAAACATGGAACAACAGACTGGCTCCAAATCAGGAAAGGAGTACTTCAAAGCTATATATTGTCACAGTGCTTATTTAACTTATATGCAGAGTACATCATGTGAAGTGCCAGGCTGGATGAAGCACAAGCTGGAATTAAGATTGCTGGGAGAATATCAATAACCTCAGATATGCATATGACACTACACTTATGGCAGAAATAGAAGAGCTAGAGATCCTCCTGATGAAAGTGAAAGAGGAGAGTGAAAAAGTTGGCTTTAAAAATACAACATTCAGAAAGCTAAGATCATGGCATCCAGTCCCATAACTTCATTGCACATAGATGGGGAAACAATGGAAACAGTGGGAGACTTTATTTTGGGGAGCTCCAAAATCACTGCAGATGGTGACTGCAGCCATGAAACTAAAAGATGCTTGCTCCTTGGAAGAAAAGTTATGACCAACTTAGATAGCACATTAAAAAGCAGAAACTTGACTTTGCCAACAAACTTCCATCTAGCCAAAGTTATGGTTTTTCCTGTAGTCAAGTATGGATGTGAGAGTTTGACTATCAATGAATCTGAGTACCAAAGAATTAATGCTTTGAATTGTGGTGTTGGAGAAGACCCTTGAGAGCCCCTTGGACTGCAAGGAGATCAAACCAATCCATCCGAAATCTGTCCTGAATATTCTTTGGAAGGACTGATGCTGAAGCTGAAACTCCAAAAGTTTGGCCACCTGGTGCAAAGAACTGACTCATTTGAAAAGACCCTAATGCTGGGAATGATTGAAGATTGGAGGAGAAGCAGACGGCAGAGGATGAGATGGTTGGATGGCATCACCAAATCAATAGACTTGAGTTTGAGTAGGCTCTGGGAGTTATGATGGACAGAGAAGCCTGGTGTGCTGCAGTCCATGGCGTCCAAAGAGTTGAACACAACTGAGTGACTGAACTAAACTGAGATTATTAAGAGTTCTTTTCTATAGTTCTTTTGTGTATTTTTTCCACCTCTTCTTAATTTCTCTGCTTCTGTTAGGTCTATAATATCTCTGTCCTTTATTTGTGCCCATTTTGCATGAAATATTTGTGGGGAAAAACTAAGTTATGGGATTTTTTTCCAAAAAGCTTTATTTCTCTTTCTTCTTTGAAGATTGTTTATATATGACTAGATATTATTTTCAAATTAATTATGGCTTCCACTATATCACCCAACAAAAGTCTCAAAATTGTCCTGAATTATGATAATGCCTATCACTTATGCAGTGTTAGATCCAAGCTCCTTTTGGATGGAATTATTTTAATAAATTAGAAGCATAATTATTTTAGCTGAAGTCTCCCTACTTTGTTTTAATAATGTGCCAGTTTCAATAGAGATAAATGCTGTGACAAGGAATGGACATTGAGAAGTCCTCTCATATATTTCAATCCCAGTATGTCCCCAAAATAGCTAATTATTTTTTTCTGCTTAAAGGTATTTACCCATGATTTTTTCAGCTTTTAAGTTAAACTCCACTCATATTTCCAAGCCAAAGTTCTTGTAATTATTAACTCTTTTCTCTTGAACTCTTCTCCAATTAGACACTGAATTCATTTAAATATATCAAGAATATCTCCTAGATTTGGCCATTTCTCTTGATCTATGCTTATTATCCTTTTTGGTCCATGTCCTTCAACTGCAACTGCCTGATAAGTGCTCTTGTCACCACTATTTCATCCACTATATATGTGTGTGTATATGTTTTATATTTTTTCATTGTCACCAGATTTATCTTCATAAAAATGTCTTAATTGCATTTTTTCCTGACTCAAAGGTTTCTGTTGGTTCATCACTGCCTTCAGTATAAAACTGAATACTACCGTATGATGTAGAAGGCAGCCAAAGTGGCACACAACTGAACTCAATTTACCTCTTCCATTTTATACCAGATAGACTCCTCCCTGCTTTCTCCACAAGCTTCTTTCTCAGGAAAACTGAAAGTCTCAGTTTTTCAAGATGGCAATTAAACTTTTACTTTGGTTCCATGACTGTACAGAGAGGCGTTTCTTCTGCTAGTGATCATTTCCCTGGATATTCATTTTTTTCCCTGCGTCCTCTTGTTAATTATTCAAAACACAACACAAATGTTACTTCCTGACTATTTCTGCTTACTCTCAGAGTTTACTTGCATGTTAGGTGATTTAGTCGCTAAGTCATATTTGACCCTTTGTGACCCCATGGAACATAGCCCATCAGGCTCCTCTATCCATGGAATTCCCCTGGTAAGAATACTGGAGTGGATTGCTATATCTTTCTCCAAGAGATCTTCCTGTTCCAGGGATCAAACCTGAGTCTCCTGGACTGCAGGCAGATTCTTTACTAACTGAGCTACGAGGCAAGCCCTAACTGCATTCTGAGAGCATGGCAATCTGTGGAATAAATATAATCCACAAAGTTAATAATAACAAACTACTAGCATCATCATAATTATTATTAGGTTACATTATACTTGTGTGTTAATGGACGTCTTCCAGAGCAACGTCTGAGTTTCTCGAGAGCAGAGCAGATACCAGTTTCACCTTGGGGTGCTCGGTGCCTGGCATTCTGCGTGCCTTATTTGATGCTCAGTAAGTTTTATTGAACTAATACATTAATGATTGACTCTTCCAAAACCAAAACATGACACATATAAACTACAATAAATTCTGAGTTGTAAAGTGTGTAACAATATGTTTTCCTCAGAAGACCTTAGGAGTTACTTACTGCTTGTCTAGATTTATTTCACATGTTGTAAGGAAATCTAAAACTTTTTCATCCAATGTAAAAATGACCTTGATTCACCCTCAGAAAATTAACAGTGAAGAGATCTATTCTAAAACAGCATGCTTTTTTTGAAATCTTGTTTTACTCATTAAGAAAAAGGCACACAAAACTATTTTTGTAAAGAATATCTTCAGCTGATCAAGTATACTTTGATGTATCCTAAAGCATTCATCTTACCAGAATGAAAAGAAAATTCTAATCAAAAGGACTTTCACTGAAGCTAGGCCTAGTGGGAGGTAGAATATGTACTGAATGAAGAAATAGGTCTCTCAGGAAAAATTGCATTCTGAGACCTATCCAGATATGTCAGAAATGGAAACCATCAAATGATTTTGAAATATTCTATTTCTTTGTCAAAAAATTTTGTTCACATGGGAAGTTTAACAAATATTAACCTGAAAACTGAGAAGTACAGTGGAGACAAATGGGTGGTAGGATCTTGATCTCTGTAATTTTTTTTGAATATAAAGACTGTAAGGATCAAAGAAAGTGAAGAAAAACACATGGGTGGGTCCTTGAAAAGTTATATTTCTGTTCTTTGTATAATGCAGCATTATAGATGTTTAGAGTAAGACATATTTTAGTACTAAATATTAGAACTTGTTTCAGGGGCCCTAGTACTCTGTGAGGCATCTTTGTGGTATAGGGCAGTGATTCCACACATTGACTCTTGCAACAGATATTGACTTTTCCCAAGGTTCTAGTGGTACACTTGTACAAACAAAGCCTTTGCTCTCAAGAAGCTTAACTTCTACTGGGGATAAGAAATATAGGAAAATATAAACAAGTGGTTTATAATATAATTACCAGTAAATAGAGAGTACATATTCTAGGGTATACTCTAGTGGAGGTATTGGATTTCCAATTGAGTTATTAAATACTAAAAGATGATGCTGTTAAAGTGCCACACTCAATATGCCAACAAATTTGGAAAACTCAGCAGTGGCCACAGGACTGGAAATGGTCAGTTTTCATTCTAATTCCAAAGAAAGGCAATGCCAAAGAATGCTGAAACTATTGTAACTTATTAGGTGTCCTTCAACCAGACAGGAAGGTACTTAAGAGAACACCTTGTAAATATCATGGGAAAGGAAGACAGAAGAGCATTTTCAAATGACCTGGTAAGGAGAAAATCTTAGTGTATTTCACTAACAGCGAGAAGGCAAGTGAGAACCAAGTCCAAGGTTATAGAAGTCAAGAAGTTGGCCAGAGGCAAGATCCTTTAAGACATTGTAGCTTGAGGTAAGATGTCTGCATTAATTTCATATTAGATGGGAAGCCAGTGAGTGGTTTGAGAAGCAAAATGATGCTAGGTTTGCTTCTTAAAATATGATTCTAGACGTTGAGTTTTGGGGTCAAGTCTCTCAATTACCTCAACAGGAGAAGTGGCTCAGAGAAAGAGCCCAAGGCTAAATATGGCCAGAGCTGGGATATTGTTGAAGGTAGAACTTATATAATAAGTTGATGGGGTGGATGTGACTATATTCAGGCTGCCAAAACAACAGACTAAGTGGCTCAAACAACATAGATTAATTTTCTGAAATTTCTGAAGGCTAGAAATCTGGTATCAAGGTTCCTTAGTTCTGAGGGCTGTAAGAGAAGGTTCTATCTGGGCCTTTATCTTTGAGTTGTAGATTGCAGTTTTTTCTCTGTACCCTCTTTTCACCTTTTTTCTATACCTCTATTTTTCCAAATTATCTCTTCTTGCGTGAACATCTATTATATTGAATTAAGACCCACTCTTATGGCAGAAAGTGAACAGTAACTAAAAAGCCTCTTGATGAAAGTGAAAAAGGAGAGCAAAAAAGTTGGCTTAAAGCTCAACATTCAGAAAACGAAGATCATGGCATCTGGTCCCATCACTTCATGGGAAATAGATGGGGAAACAGTGGAAGCAGCGTCAGAATTTATTTTGGGGGGCTCCAAAATCACTGCAGATGGTGACTGCAGCCATAAAATTAAAAGACGTTTACTCCTTGGAAGAAAAGTTATGACCAACCTAGATAGCATATTGAAAAGCAGAGACATTACTTTGCCAACTAAGGTCTGTCTAGCCAAGGCTATGGTTTTTCCTGTGGTCATGTATGGATGTGAGAGTTGGATTGTGAAGAAGGCTGAGCACTGAAGCATTGATGCTTTTGAACTGTGGTGTTGGAGAAGACTCTTGAGTCCCTTGGACTGCAAGGAGATCCAACCAGTCCATTCTTAAGGAGATCAGCCCTGGGATTTCTTTCGAAGCGAAGTGAAGTGAAGTGAACTGAAGTCACTCAGTCGTGTCCAACTCTTTGCAACCCCATGGACTGTAGCCTACCAAACTCCTCTGTCTATGGAATTTTCTAGGCAATAGTACTGAAGTGGATTGTCATTTCCTTCTCCAGCAGATCTTCCCAACCCAGGGATCGAACCCAGGTCTCCCGCAGTGTAGACAGACGCTTTACCATCTGAGCCACCAGGAAAGTCCATCTTTGGAAGGAATGATGCTAAAGCTGAAACTCCAGTACTTTGGCCACCTCATAAGAGTGGACTCATTGGAGAAGACTCTGATGTTGGGAGGGATTGGGGGCAGGAGGAGAAGGGGACGACAGAGGATGGGATGCCTGGATGGCATCACTGACTCGATGGACATGAGTCTGAGTGAACTCCAGGAGTTGGTAATGGATAGGGAGGCCTGGCGTTCTGCGATTAATGGGGTTGCAAAGAGTCAGACACGACTGAGCGACTGAACTGAACTGAAGACCCACTCTAATGATGTCATTTTTCTTAATAGCCAGCCACAAAGATCCTGTCACCAAATATGGTTCTATTCTGAGTTAGTGGGAGTTAGGACTTTATCATATGAATATTTTTAGAGAGTATGACACAAGTCAGCCGATAGCAGATAAAGAACCATTTTGAAAAAGAGGAGTTGGGATAATTTCTAAGCATTGGCCTGAGTAACTAGTAAGTTACATTAGTGAAGGATAAGAGCATGATTAGTCAAGTGTGAGGATGATCATAGAAGGGAAAACATTTACATATTGTACAACAATATTGGAAGTGTTCATTATATAGTTGGATATATGAGTCTGATACTTTGGAAAAAGATTAGGACTGGAAGTACATGTTTGAAATGCTTCAGATAGACATTTGGATTGCATTGGGACAGAGATGGTGTTTAAAGTCAAGGGATAATATGAGAATATCTAGAAAGTGAGTGTGGAGACTGAAGATTTCTGAGAAGTCAATCAATGGACACTGTAAAAAATCTAAATCAGAAAACAAAAGGAACAATCAGGAAAGGCTATCTAAAAGGAACAGTCACTGTTTCATAAAGAAAACCAGTAGGATACGGCTGGCTCAGAATCAAGGGAAGAGAATGATTCAAGGGGAAATTGGTCAGTGGTGTACAGTCCATTTGCAAGAGAAAGATAAGAACTGAGAATTTAATCACTGGGTGTGGCAAGGTGAAGGTGAGCGTGGAATCATTTTTTTTAGGGGAGCTGTGATGAACAGAGATGTTTAGGATAAGTTGAGGACAGAATGGAAGATGGGGACAAAGTAACAAATACAGTACATATTGTGGAGTTTGCTATGCAGATAGGCAGGGTGGGATCAAGAGACTGTTGTGGTCTGTTGCTTTGGTATCATTTTAAGTTGAGAAATATTTTGAGATGTGTCTGTGAACTAAAGGAAAACAATTCAGTTCCAGGTGAAAATTTGATGGTATAGATGAGAGAATAATTTCAACAACAAAATTCTTGTGAGGCAAATGGAGCAAAATGTGTTGCACATATATTGTGGTTGGAGGAAGGCAGGTTTTACGGAAACATTTATGAATGGGTTATTAGATTTGTTGATGGGAAGATGAAGAAATACTAATCTGATGATTCCTGTTATTTTGATTGTCCCTTCATAATGAAACTGCAAAGTCTTTTCACAGTGTACTTTATAAAATATTGGCTGTCAAGCTTTATAATGTATAGAAAAAAGTATTCCCATTATAGATTTTATATTGTGTTTATATTGATGATTGTGAGTCTTATTCCTTATTTTTAAAGGTATGTGAAGATTTTTTGCAAGGTGGTATATAACAAGATTCAAATAAGAAGTTGTAAAATACAATTTGAAAAAAAAATTAGCAGAATAAGATTTTAAAAATTCCAAATGAATGTTAATTTTTTGGCTATTTAAATCATTTAGTATCCATTAAATAAAAAGTTAAAATTAATAAATTCAAAATACAAACTAAAATTATTTCTCTTTCATGTGTTATATATCCTTTTCATTCCTTCTCCCTAAATTTATTCATTATTCTATTTACTCATCTTTTTTTGTTCTATCAATCTCCTTTGAATCTACAGATTACACAGGTAAAGGTAATTCCCAAGATATATTACTAAGGATTTCTCATAATTGCTTAGTCTGATTTGCTGTCAGATGTCTAAATTTTATTTTTCAGAATTTAAATAATTTTTGAAAGGTGAAAATCTATTTTTTTCTTTATCTTGACATGGGAAATAGAAAAGAAAGATAGAAAACTTCTTCAACTTCTTATAAGAGATACCTTGTCTCTCTTAAATGGTCTGAGTATGGCATTATCAACCTAAAGCTAAAGATGGATCATATAGATGCATATGCCAGAAGTAAGAATACTGGTTACCATTGAGGGATAGAGGTAGACTGGGACTGGAGGGGTCACAAGGAGATTCTGGGGGTACTAGTAATATTCTATTCCATATCTAAGCCACTCTGTCTTTTTCACACTCCAACGTTGTCCTGTAGATCCCTGAAGGGTAAAACAGGCTGCGCCCTTCCTTTGCCTCTTTCTCCTTCCCTCCATGACATATACTAAAAGCAGTTCTGATAAGTGCACAGTGTGTCTCATGTCCTACTTGGTATTTATTGTACCCCCTTCTCTAAATTTAGAGATGATCTTGAAAGGAAGAGTAGAAGGTTTTAGACAATTTAAGGTAGAGTCACTGATTGCTTAATTATTCCCCTCTGATACTGACACATTTTCTGTGAACCAAATGCATCATTAAGATGTTTTCTCATAGAATGAGACTCTTCCCAGATTTTCTATCAGTCCTTCAGGTAAACAGATCCATGATGGGTACTGAGGATGGAGAGAGTTTAGGCTTACCAGTGATTCTTTTTATCTCCATAGCTCTTTCAATTCTGTTGTTCTTATTATTTGTTGTAAGATCACAATATTACCTTCTACACTTTAAGGCAAGATAATATTCCTCAATGTCTTGTGATTTCCATTAATTAAACATTACACATATGAGTAACCTATGTTCCTAGAAACCTAGGAACTTAAAAAGTTTTTCTAACTGCTCATTTTTATGATCTTTTCTTCCTTCAGTAGTAGTTTGTAGATGGGTAAACTATAGAAATAAAATTAGCAAATATGGCTGTATCTAAGGCAGTACAGGGCTTCGCTGATAGCTCAGTTGGTAAAGAATCTGCCTGCAATGCAGGAGACCCTGATTCGATCCCTGGGTTGGGAAGATCTCCTGAAGAAGTGAAAGGCTACCAACTCCAGTATTCTGGCCTGGAGAATTCCACGGGCTGTATAGTCCATGGGATTACAAAGAATCAAACATGACCGAGCGACGTTCACTGTAACTTTAAAGGCAGTATAAAAGTTAAAGGCATAAAAGAGAAAGCACTTCCTTTACTGTGATGGCGGGTGTATAAGACATGGAAAATGTTCTATTTGAGGACAATCATGTTTTTATCAGTTTGGTCAAGTTAGTTTTGAAGTATATTGCATGGTAGAAAGGAAACAAGCAATTATTTTCTAATTTTAAAAAATATGTTCTATATTTAAGAAACTTGTGGTGACATTGCAAGGCACAAATGACAGATTTCACACTTGGAATGTAATAAAAACTTATAAGATAATGCTGCATTTTACCTGAAGGCTTATCTTTTGTCGTGGCAGTGATGATATTGCAGCATTTAAAATACATCAATATTGAGATGACAAAACATCGCAAAATATTGATTCCAGACAGAATTGTAGTAATTGCCCTGACCCTGAAGGGTGACACGCTAGGACCACACCAGGAAAGCCATGGAGCAGTGACAATGCCTCCGAGCAGAAGTTACCCTTTCAGGAAAATGCTCCAATTTCCTACTGTGCCCTTTACTGTAATCATTGATGGTAATGGTTTAATCTCATTTTTATAGTTCTAAATAATGTAAATCATCACAAACCACACTTAACATGGAGAATGTGAAGTACAATTAATCACTGATTTATTGCTTCAGTGAATGTGCAAGTGAGGAGAATAACTTTGCCATATATAGAAGAGATAAGAATAATGTCACAGAATTACTGGAATTGGAAACTAAAAAGTGAGACAAAGCCTTGACTCTACCTAGAGACTTATTTTATTTGACATGATCTATTTTTCCATGGTCTGCTTGAGGATTATCTAGAGACTGAATTCGTGTATACTTCTTGATAGAAAATTACCAAATGTTTCCAAATTTTAGTACCCGAAGGGACATACACAATTAGCAGATTAATTGTTTTATTTGTTGGTGTATATTTTTCTCACAAGATTATTTTGTTCTGTGTAGCAGATGTGCTTCATACTTTCAAAGAATCTGGTTTATCACCCTAATCTATCATACTATCATTTTATGCAATATGACTATATCGTATTATTTTAATCCAGGACATAGACTTAAGAACAAAAGGAATATTTTTACCTTGATTTTTTTCCCTTCAATTTCAGCTGGATTGATACTCTGTTGTATTCTTCTTCTCAGAGAGGATCCAGTCACACCTATTGTACAGATTTGTACACACTCTAGTTACTCATCACCTGCACAGAATATAGAATGATCCTAATTTTAGGCAAAAGGGCTATAACCCTCTGGAACTCAGTGTTAAGACACCCTTCCTGCCTGACTAATTCAGACATACTTACCTCTGTTCTAAAAATTCAACTTTATAATTTTCTTTTGAGACAGTTTAGATCATTACTTAGGATCCCAGTTATTCCAGGACTCTAATTCTTTGTCTTGCCAGATTTTGCCCCAGGAAAGCTTCTCTCCATCAATCTCCCCTTCACCCTCTAAGGATCATTGCTTATCAGAATATGTTCCTATAGCAACTGATCTCTCAGGCTGATTCAGCACAGACAGATGTTTCTACGATCAGACAAATTTGGTAAATTCTACGTACTGCATGCATGGTTTTCTATGTATGTATACAGGAAGGTATAATGTTAAAGGCGTTTTGGTTAAATTGCATATAGCATTGTAACCACCAAAGCAAAAATCACTAGTTTTTCCTAAATAGTGTCTATCAACATTTTTAACTGGGACTTTAGTCATGTAGGAACAGTCTTCCTGAATGCCCAACAGCACAGTGTAGACTTCATATGCTGCCTAGTTACATTTTAATGCCTCATTTTCCCCCATGNTTATTTTAATAAATTAGAAGCATAATTATTTTAGCTGAAGTCTCCCTACTTTGTTTTAATAATGTGCCAGTTTCAATAGAGATAAATGCTGTGACAAGGAATGGACATTGAGAAGTCCTCTCATATATTTCAATCCCAGTATGTCCCCAAAATAGCTAATTATTTTTTTCTGCTTAAAGGTATTTACCCATGATTTTTTCAGCTTTTAAGTTAAACTCCACTCATATTTCCAAGCCAAAGTTCTTGTAATTATTAACTCTTTTCTCTTGAACTCTTCTCCAATTAGACACTGAATTCATTTAAATATATCAAGAATATCTCCTAGATTTGGCCATTTCTCTTGATCTATGCTTATTATCCTTTTTGGTCCATGTCCTTCAACTGCAACTGCCTGATAAGTGCTCTTGTCACCACTATTTCATCCACTATATATGTGTGTGTATATGTTTTATATTTTTTCATTGTCACCAGATTTATCTTCATAAAAATGTCTTAATTGCATTTTTTCCTGACTCAAAGGTTTCTGTTGGTTCATCACTGCCTTCAGTATAAAACTGAATACTACCGTATGATGTAGAAGGCAGCCAAAGTGGCACACAACTGAACTCAATTTACCTCTTCCATTTTATACCAGATAGACTCCTCCCTGCTTTCTCCACAAGCTTCTTTCTCAGGAAAACTGAAAGTCTCAGTTTTTCAAGATGGCAATTAAACTTTTACTTTGGTTCCATGACTGTACAGAGAGGCGTTTCTTCTGCTAGTGATCATTTCCCTGGATATTCATTTTTTTCCCTGCGTCCTCTTGTTAATTATTCAAAACACAACACAAATGTTACTTCCTGACTATTTCTGCTTACTCTCAGAGTTTACTTGCATGTTAGGTGATTTAGTCGCTAAGTCATATTTGACCCTTTGTGACCCCATGGAACATAGCCCATCAGGCTCCTCTATCCATGGAATTCCCCTGGTAAGAATACTGGAGTGGATTGCTATATCTTTCTCCAAGAGATCTTCCTGTTCCAGGGATCAAACCTGAGTCTCCTGGACTGCAGGCAGATTCTTTACTAACTGAGCTACGAGGCAAGCCCTAACTGCATTCTGAGAGCATGGCAATCTGTGGAATAAATATAATCCACAAAGTTAATAATAACAAACTACTAGCATCATCATAATTATTATTAGGTTACATTATACTTGTGTGTTAATGGACGTCTTCCAGAGCAACGTCTGAGTTTCTCGAGAGCAGAGCAGATACCAGTTTCACCTTGGGGTGCTCGGTGCCTGGCATTCTGCGTGCCTTATTTGATGCTCAGTAAGTTTTATTGAACTAATACATTAATGATTGACTCTTCCAAAACCAAAACATGACACATATAAACTACAATAAATTCTGAGTTGTAAAGTGTGTAACAATATGTTTTCCTCAGAAGACCTTAGGAGTTACTTACTGCTTGTCTAGATTTATTTCACATGTTGTAAGGAAATCTAAAACTTTTTCATCCAATGTAAAAATGACCTTGATTCACCCTCAGAAAATTAACAGTGAAGAGATCTATTCTAAAACAGCATGCTTTTTTTGAAATCTTGTTTTACTCATTAAGAAAAAGGCACACAAAACTATTTTTGTAAAGAATATCTTCAGCTGATCAAGTATACTTTGATGTATCCTAAAGCATTCATCTTACCAGAATGAAAAGAAAATTCTAATCAAAAGGACTTTCACTGAAGCTAGGCCTAGTGGGAGGTAGAATATGTACTGAATGAAGAAATAGGTCTCTCAGGAAAAATTGCATTCTGAGACCTATCCAGATATGTCAGAAATGGAAACCATCAAATGATTTTGAAATATTCTATTTCTTTGTCAAAAAATTTTGTTCACATGGGAAGTTTAACAAATATTAACCTGAAAACTGAGAAGTACAGTGGAGACAAATGGGTGGTAGGATCTTGATCTCTGTAATTTTTTTTGAATATAAAGACTGTAAGGATCAAAGAAAGTGAAGAAAAACACATGGGTGGGTCCTTGAAAAGTTATATTTCTGTTCTTTGTATAATGCAGCATTATAGATGTTTAGAGTAAGACATATTTTAGTACTAAATATTAGAACTTGTTTCAGGGGCCCTAGTACTCTGTGAGGCATCTTTGTGGTATAGGGCAGTGATTCCACACATTGACTCTTGCAACAGATATTGACTTTTCCCAAGGTTCTAGTGGTACACTTGTACAAACAAAGCCTTTGCTCTCAAGAAGCTTAACTTCTACTGGGGATAAGAAATATAGGAAAATATAAACAAGTGGTTTATAATATAATTACCAGTAAATAGAGAGTACATATTCTAGGGTATACTCTAGTGGAGGTATTGGATTTCCAATTGAGTTATTAAATACTAAAAGATGATGCTGTTAAAGTGCCACACTCAATATGCCAACAAATTTGGAAAACTCAGCAGTGGCCACAGGACTGGAAATGGTCAGTTTTCATTCTAATTCCAAAGAAAGGCAATGCCAAAGAATGCTGAAACTATTGTAACTTATTAGGTGTCCTTCAACCAGACAGGAAGGTACTTAAGAGAACACCTTGTAAATATCATGGGAAAGGAAGACAGAAGAGCATTTTCAAATGACCTGGTAAGGAGAAAATCTTAGTGTATTTCACTAACAGCGAGAAGGCAAGTGAGAACCAAGTCCAAGGTTATAGAAGTCAAGAAGTTGGCCAGAGGCAAGATCCTTTAAGACATTGTAGCTTGAGGTAAGATGTCTGCATTAATTTCATATTAGATGGGAAGCCAGTGAGTGGTTTGAGAAGCAAAATGATGCTAGGTTTGCTTCTTAAAATATGATTCTAGACGTTGAGTTTTGGGGTCAAGTCTCTCAATTACCTCAACAGGAGAAGTGGCTCAGAGAAAGAGCCCAAGGCTAAATATGGCCAGAGCTGGGATATTGTTGAAGGTAGAACTTATATAATAAGTTGATGGGGTGGATGTGACTATATTCAGGCTGCCAAAACAACAGACTAAGTGGCTCAAACAACATAGATTAATTTTCTGAAATTTCTGAAGGCTAGAAATCTGGTATCAAGGTTCCTTAGTTCTGAGGGCTGTAAGAGAAGGTTCTATCTGGGCCTTTATCTTTGAGTTGTAGATTGCAGTTTTTTCTCTGTACCCTCTTTTCACCTTTTTTCTATACCTCTATTTTTCCAAATTATCTCTTCTTGCGTGAACATCTATTATATTGAATTAAGACCCACTCTTATGGCAGAAAGTGAACAGTAACTAAAAAGCCTCTTGATGAAAGTGAAAAAGGAGAGCAAAAAAGTTGGCTTAAAGCTCAACATTCAGAAAACGAAGATCATGGCATCTGGTCCCATCACTTCATGGGAAATAGATGGGGAAACAGTGGAAGCAGCGTCAGAATTTATTTTGGGGGGCTCCAAAATCACTGCAGATGGTGACTGCAGCCATAAAATTAAAAGACGTTTACTCCTTGGAAGAAAAGTTATGACCAACCTAGATAGCATATTGAAAAGCAGAGACATTACTTTGCCAACTAAGGTCTGTCTAGCCAAGGCTATGGTTTTTCCTGTGGTCATGTATGGATGTGAGAGTTGGATTGTGAAGAAGGCTGAGCACTGAAGCATTGATGCTTTTGAACTGTGGTGTTGGAGAAGACTCTTGAGTCCCTTAGACTGCAAGGAGATCCAACCAGTCCATTCTTAAGGAGATCAGCCCTGGGATTTCTTTCGAAGCGAAGTGAAGTGAAGTGAACTGAAGTCACTCAGTCGTGTCCGACTCTTTGCAACCCCATGGACTGTAGCCTACCAAACTCCTCTGTCTATGGAATTTTCTAGGCAATAGTACTGAAGTGGATTGTCATTTCCTTCTCCAGCAGATCTTCCCAACCCAGGGATCGAACCCAGGTCTCCCGCAGTGTAGACAGACGCTTTACCATCTGAGCCACCAGGAAAGTCCATCTTTGGAAGGAATGATGCTAAAGCTGAAACTCCAGTACTTTGGCCACCTCATAAGAGTGGACTCATTGGAGAAGACTCTGATGTTGGGAGGGATTGGGGGCAGGAGGAGAAGGGGACGACAGAGGATGGGATGCCTGGATGGCATCACTGACTCGATGGACATGAGTCTGAGTGAACTCCAGGAGTTGGTAATGGAAAGGGAGGCCTGGCGTTCTGCGATTAATGGGGTTGCAAAGAGTCAGACACGACTGAGCGACTGAACTGAACTGAAGACCCACTCTAATGATGTCATTTTTCTTAATAGCCAGCCACAAAGATCCTGTCACCAAATATGGTTCTATTCTGAGTTAGTGGGAGTTAGGACTTTATCATATGAATATTTTTAGAGAGTATGACACAAGTCAGCCGATAGCAGATAAAGAACCATTTTGAAAAAGAGGAGTTGGGATAATTTCTAAGCATTGGCCTGAGTAACTAGTAAGTTACATTAGTGAAGGATAAGAGCATGATTAGTCAAGTGTGAGGATGATCATAGAAGGGAAAACAAGATTTACATATTGTACAACAATATTGGAAGTGTTCATTATATAGTTGGATATATGAGTCTGATACTTTGGAAAAAGATTAGGACTGGAAGTACATGTTTGAAATGCTTCAGATAGACATTTGGATTGCATTGGGACAGAGATGGTGTTTAAAGTCAAGGGATAATATGAGAATATCTAGAAAGTGAGTGTGGAGACTGAAGATTTCTGAGAAGTCAATCAATGGACACTGTAAAAAATCTAAATCAGAAAACAAAAGGAACAATCAGGAAAGGCTATCTAAAAGGAACAGTCACTGTTTCATAAAGAAAACCAGTAGGATACGGCTGGCTCAGAATCAAGGGAAGAGAATGATTCAAGGGGAAATTGGTCAGTGGTGTACAGTCCATTTGCAAGAGAAAGATAAGAACTGAGAATTTAATCACTGGGTGTGGCAAGGTGAAGGTGAGCGTGGAATCATTTTTTTTAGGGGAGCTGTGATGAACAGAGATGTTTAGGATAAGTTGAGGACAGAATGGAAGATGGGGACAAAGTAACAAATACAGTACATATTGTGGAGTTTGCTATGCAGATAGGCAGAGTGGGATCAAGAGACTGTTGTGGTCTGTTGCTTTGGTATCATTTTAAGTTGAGAAATATTTTGAGATGTGTCTGTGAACTAAAGGAAAACAATTCAGTTCCAGGTGAAAATTTGATGGTATAGATGAGAGAATAATTTCAACAACAAAATTCTTGTGAGGCAAATGGAGCAAAATGTGTTGCACATATATTGTGGTTGGAGGAAGGCAGGTTTTACGGAAACATTTATGAATGGGTTATTAGATTTGTTGATGGGAAGATGAAGAAATACTAATCTGATGATTCCTGTTATTTTGATTGTCCCTTCATAATGAAACTGCAAAGTCTTTTCACAGTGTACTTTATAAAATATTGGCTGTCAAGCTTTATAATGTATAGAAAAAAGTATTCCCATTATAGATTTTATATTGTGTTTATATTGATGATTGTGAGTCTTATTCCTTATTTTTAAAGGTATGTGAAGATTTTTTGCAAGGTGGTATATAACAAGATTCAAATAAGAAGTTGTAAAATACAATTTGAAAAAAAAATTAGCAGAATAAGATTTTAAAAATTCCAAATGAATGTTAATTTTTTGGCTATTTAAATCATTTAGTATCCATTAAATAAAAAGTTAAAATTAATAAATTCAAAATACAAACTAAAATTATTTCTCTTTCATGTGTTATATATCCTTTTCATTCCTTCTCCCTAAATTTATTCATTATTCTATTTACTCATCTTTTTTTGTTCTATCAATCTCCTTTGAATCTACAGATTACACAGGTAAAGGTAATTCCCAAGATATATTACTAAGGATTTCTCATAATTGCTTAGTCTGATTTGCTGTCAGATGTCTAAATTTTATTTTTCAGAATTTAAATAATTTTTGAAAGGTGAAAATCTATTTTTTTTTTTTATCCTGACATGGGAAATAGAAAAGAAAGATAGAAAACTTCTTCAACTTCTCCTTATAAGAGATACCTTGTCTCTCTTAAATGGTCTGAGTATGGCATTATCAACCTAAAGCTAAAGATGGATCATATAGATGCATATGCCAGAAGTAAGAATACTGGTTACCATTGAGGGATAGAGGTAGACTGGGACTGGAGGGGTCACAAGGAGATTCTGGGGGTACTAGTAATATTCTATTCCATATCTAAGCCACTCTGTCTTTTTCACACTCCAACGTTGTCCTGTAGATCCCTGAAGGGTAAAACAGGCTGTGCCCTTCCTTTGCCTCTTTCTCCTTCCCTCCATGACATATACTAAAAGCAGTTCTGATAAGTGCACAGTGTGTCTCATGTCCTACTTGGTATTTATTGTACCCCCTTCTCTAAATTTAGAGATGATCTTGAAAGGAAGAGTAGAAGGTTTTAGACAATTTAAGGTAGAGTCACTGATTGCTTAATTATTCCCCTCTGATACTGACACATTTTCTGTGAACCAAATGCATCATGAAGATGTTTTCTCGTAGAATGAGACTCTTCCCAGATTTTCTATCAGTCCTTCAGGTAAACAGATCCATGATGGGTACTGAGGATGGCGAGAGTTTAGGCTTACCAGTGATTCTTTTTATCTCCATAGCTCTTTCAATTCTGTTGTTCTTATTATTTGTTGTAAGATCACAATATTACCTTCTACACTTTAAGGCAAGATAATATTCCTCAATGTCTTGTGATTTCCATTAATTAAACATTACACATATGAGTAACCTATGTTCCTAGAAACCTAGGAACTTAAAAAGTTTTTCTAACTGCTCATTTTTATGATCTTTTCTTCCTTCAGTAGTAGTTTGTAGATGGGTAAACTATAGAAATAAAATTAGCAAATATGGCTGTATCTAAGGCAGTACAGGGCTTCGCTGATAGCTCAGTTGGTAAAGAATCTGCCTGCAATGCAGGAGACCCTGATTCGATCCCTGGGTTGGGAAGATCTCCTGAAGAAGTGAAAGGCTACCAACTCCAGTATTCTGGCCTGGAGAATTCCACGGGCTGTATAGTCCATGGGATTACAAAGAATCAAACATGACCGAGCGACGTTCACTGTAACTTTAAAGGCAGTATAAAAGTTAAAGGCATAAAAGAGAAAGCACTTCCTTTACTGTGATGGCGGGTGTATAAGACATGGAAAATGTTCTATTTGAGGACAATCATGTTTTTATCAGTTTGGTCAAGTTAGTTTTGAAGTATATTGCATGGTAGAAAGGAAACAAGCAATTATTTTCTAATTTTAAAAAATATGTTCTATATTTAAGAAACTTGTGGTGACATTGCAAGGCACAAATGACAGATTTCACACTTGGAATGTAATAAAAACTTATAAGATAATGCTGCATTTTACCTGAAGGCTTATCTTTTGTCGTGGCAGTGATGATATTGCAGCATTTAAAATACATCAATATTGAGATGACAAAACATCGCAAAATATTGATTCCAGACAGAATTGTAGTAATTGCCCTGACCCTGAAGGGTGACACATTAGGACCACACCAGGAAAGCCATGGAGCAGTGACAATGCCTCCGAGCAGAAGTTACCCTTTCAGGAAAATGCTCCAATTTCCTACTGTGCCCTTTACTGTAATCATTGATGGTAATGGTTTAATCTCATTTTTATAGTTCTAAATAATGTAAATCATCACAAACCACACTTAACATGGAGAATGTGAAGTACAATTAATCACTGATTTATTGCTTCAGTGAATGTGCAAGTGAGGAGAATAACTTTGCCATATATAGAAGAGATAAGAATAATGTCACAGAATTACTGGAATTGGAAACTAAAAAGTGAGACAAAGCCTTGACTCTACCTAGAGACTTATTTTATTTGACATGATCTATTTTTCCATGGTCTGCTTGAGGATTATCTAGAGACTGAATTCGTGTATACTTCTTGATAGAAAATTACCAAATGTTTCCAAATTTTAGTACCCGAAGGGACATACACAATTAGCAGATTAATTGTTTTATTTGTTGGTGTATATTTTTCTCACAAGATTATTTTGTTCTGTGTAGCAGATGTGCTTCATACTTTCAAAGAATCTGGTTTATCACCCTAATCTATCATACTATCATTTTATGCAATATGACTATATCATATTATTTTAATCCAGGACATAGACTTAAGAACAAAAGGAATATTTTTACCTTGATTTTTTTCCCTTCAATTTCAGCTGGATTGATACTCTGTTGTATTCTTCTTCTCAGAGAGGATCCAGTCACACCTATTGTACAGATTTGTACACACTCTAGTTACTCATCACCTGCACAGAATATAGAATGATCCTAATTTTAGGCAAAAGGGCTATAACCCTCTGGAACTCAGTGTTAAGACACCCTTCCTGCCTGACTAATTCAGACATACTTACCTCTGTTCTAAAAATTCAACTTTATAATTTTCTTTTGAGACAGTTTAGATCATTACTTAGGATCCCAGTTATTCCAGGACTCTAATTCTTTGTCTTGCCAGATTTTGCCCCAGGAAAGCTTCTCTCCATCAATCTCCCCTTCACCCTCTAAGGATCATTGCTTATCAGAATATGTTCCTATAGCAACTGATCTCTCAGGCTGATTCAGCACAGACAGATGTTTCTACGATCAGACAAATTTGGTAAATTCTACGTACTGCATGCATGGTTTTCTATGTATGTATACAGGAAGGTATAATGTTAAAGGCGTTTTGGTTAAATTGCATATAGCATTGTAACCACCAAAGCAAAAATCACTAGTTTTTCCTAATAGTGTCTATCAACATTTTTAACTGGGACTTTAGTCATGTAGGAACAGTCTTCCTGAATGCCCAACAGCACAGTGTAGACTTCATATGCTGCCTAGTTACATTTTAATGCCTCATTTTCCCCCATGGCCTTAAGAAAAGTGTTTAATATCACCTATGTAGTTATAAAAAGTAAAAATTAGTGACAGAATAATAGTGATACCTTTGAACATTTTGATACTCATGTTATTTGAAGCAGTTTATATTTTTTTCATCCCGAATTGCTCAGCCTGGTAGTAACTGTGGATTCATGTGCTAATTAAATACAGCATACGTTTCAGTTTTAGTGGGTTAAGGATTTGGAGTCAGACAAAGTTTGAATATCATTACCAGCTATAATTAACCTATCTGGTCCACAGTTTTATTTTACATAAAATGAAAACTATTTGAGATTATTGAGGATTAAATGGATCAATGTGCATCACTTACCATTATAATGCCTGACACTCTCTATGTGGATCAGTTTCTGTTCCTCCTGATGTTGATTTCCTGATTATTGGTATGATCTTATTTCTGGAGTCTTTACTTGCATGTTTGAGAAACTTTGTGTCCCATGGAGTTCTCTGAAGTAAAACTCTACATGGAATTATACTATTGTCTACGATGTATCTTTTCAATATTACGTTTCACTGATGTGGCTAGACTTTTTCCTGGCACCTAGCACAGTGTCTGCGGCCTGTGTGACCCAGTGCTGGGACAGACTCCACAATCTGACGCTCCTAGCCTACTCTGTTCTGTCATAGTTAGCATGCCACCCCTTTTCCTGCTCTAGAATCAGACAGAAAATATTTATACTTCTTATGTTTGTAGGAAAATGGCTCTATGTATTCAGTGGTTTTAGATTTGCTACATTGGAAACAAAGAAACAAACGTAAACCTATTCACCATTTCATAAATTCCCTAAAGAATATGCATGTATAGAAAGCCTAATACTTCCCAGTTCTGCTGAAGAGTTTTTAAAATCTTCTTAATATTTTTCTAAGTGGCAGAGGTGGTGAACCCATTTGTGGAAATATACCTCCTAATAATCTAAGCTTTGTTTCCAAGGGAATTTAATTAACAGATCATGATAATCTAATTAAAAAGAAGCATAACTAAATAAACAATAAATATTCCCATTTGAAAATAATTCCTACTCTGGTTAGTTGGGCTTCCTGAGGGAAAATAAAAATAATCAATAAAAATTTGAAAATACAAAATGACATTCTTCTGCCAATTATTAAAAATAACTCAGTGAATGTAAATTTATTGTTAATATATAAGCTTTACTAGAGACTTTCTTCTCTGGGGATTGTCATTTGAATATTTTTGGTGCCTATCTCAAATTCTGTAGTACATTTTCCTGCATAGGGACTAGGAGCTTACTCACATGGTATCTGCAGAAAATATCGGCAAAATTTGAATGATGTTAAAATAATTCTCTGTCAGTGATATAAAATACTCCCTGTCAGTCATCCTTCTACCCCTGAGGGGTCCGTAAGGGAGCCCTGTGCATAGCCAAGTGGGAATCAAGGTACACTTTATGATTATTTGTGTCCATCCAAATTAACAGCAATACAGGACCCATTGACATAAGCTAAGCTGGATTGTGTGGCTTTAAGTTGGACA
Source organism: Oreotragus oreotragus (assembly GCA_006410675.1). Taxonomy (NCBI): domain Eukaryota; kingdom Metazoa; phylum Chordata; class Mammalia; order Artiodactyla; family Bovidae; genus Oreotragus; species Oreotragus oreotragus. Next base: position 276,187 of record SJYX01014146.1, read on the forward strand.
CTAATACAGTTTTATAATTTTTCCTTGATTCTAAATCTTGATACAAAGAAGTCAAACCTGCCTGTGAGGAAAGAGAAAATATGGCCTGTTCTCAAAGCAGGCACTGACTAACCTAACACCAATTAAAGAGAAGATAGCCCACCTCGTTATGCTCCACACGAGTCAGTGTGGAAATCCAGGAGAGAGAAGAAAGCTCAACTTCTGCCTTGAAGGAGGAGCAGTGTTGTTGTTCAGACATGACATGCTAAGTATATCCATCTCTTTGCGATTCCATGGACTATAGCACGCCAGGATTCCCTGTCCTTCACTATCTCCTGAAGTTTTCTCAAACTCATGGCCATTGAGTCCGTGATGCCATCCAACTATCTCATCCTCTGTCACCCCTTTCTCCTCCTGCCCTCAATCTTTCCTAGCATCAGGGTCTTATCCAATGAGTCAACCTTTTGCTTCAAGTGGACAAAGTATTGAAGCTTCTGCTTCAGTCTTTCCAATGAATATTAGGGATTGGTTTTGTTTAGGATTAACTGGTTGCATCTCCTTGCAGTCCAAGGGACTCACAAGAGTCTTCTCTAGCACCACAATTAAAAGGCATCAATTCTTTAGCACTTGGGCTTCTTTATGGTACACCTCTCACATCCATACATGACTACTGGGAAACCATAGCTTTGACTGTATGGACCTTTGTCAGCAAAGTGAGGTCTCTGCTTCTTAATATGCTGTCTAGAGTTGTCATAGTTTTCTTTCAAGGAGAAAGCATCTAATTTTGTGGCTGCAGTCACAGTCTGCAGTGATGGACCATGTGTTTCCTGATAACATGTGGCACCAAGAGGTGGTTCTGGACTCTAATCAGGTAAGATAACAGGCAGAGTCAGACTGGGGCAGCAGAGTGGACATGTTTCCTCCTACCTATGGTGTTGGAGAGGAGAGGGATCTTAAAACACTGTACATAGACTTCCTTTAAGTACCCTTTACCTTTTCCATAGAATAGTGGAGAGAGAGAAGACAGCTGTGTGTTGGCAGTCCAGTCATTGCAAAAGGAAGCTTTATGCTATGAACTTCACCTAGCATGGCCCATGGATGTATTCACATTTGGAAGAAAAATAGTTATACATTGAACCACTTAAACACAGCAGCCCCTTTAATCTTATGTGTAGATTATAATACTAGGGTACTGTTTGCCAGTGCAACATTTTATACCAAATATTGTGTCATTCTGGAAAATCATTATAATGGAGTAAAATGGTTTTTGTGTGTTTGTATACACAGTAGAAATTGTTTCATATATCACCATTAACTATTTAAGGATTCCAGTAATATCCTGTGTAGCCCTAGCTTGAAACATTACTGATCCTTGCATAGAAAAATGATTAGTATTATGTTAATATGTGCCTTACCTAATTTATACCATATTTTAATCACAATTATGAAATATTCTTGAATTACCATTTTACACCTAACCATTTTAATATTTTCCTCTAAAAAGTTATTCTGTTTAAAATTAGAATACCATATATATTTAAAGAACAATAATAAAATAGGTACAATGTATCCACTATTAAAATTAAATAAGAATTAACATTTTTTCTTCTAAACATCTTGGCAACTCATGTACACCTATGGCTGATTCATATCAATGTATGGCAAAACCAATACAGTATTGTAAAGCAAAATAAAATTTAAAAAAAAATTTTTAAATAAAAAAAAAAGTGAGCTAAGGAAAAGAGAATTAAAATGATACTGCCATAACTAATGATCCCCTGTCACTTCTCTCTGAGATGAATACGCAGAGTTGACAAATTCCTTTTATGTTTATCTATTAGAACTTATATATTTATCATTGTATATCAACATTTAAAAATGTATATTGATTTTTATGGCATGTATTATTATTCATTGGCTTTATAATGATAAAATCTTCATAGTGATATATGTATCATTTATTTTCACTACTTTGTAGTTTTACATGACATTCACCCCACTCTAGTACTTTTGCCTGGAGAGTCCCATGGATGGAGGAGCCTGGTGGGCTGCAGTCCATGGGGTCGCTAAGAGTCGGACACGACTGAGCAACTTCACTTTCACTTTTCACTTTCATGCACTGGAGAAGGAAATGGCAACCCACTCCAGTATTCTTGCCTGGAGAATCCCAGGGACGGTGGAGCCTGGTGGGCTGCCGTCTATGGGGTCGCACAGAGTCAGACACAAGTGAAGTGACTTAGCAGCAATGTCATTTTACTTTGCCAACAAAGGACCATCTAATCAAAGCTATGGTTTTCCTAGTAGTCATGTATGGATGTGAGAGTTGGACTGTAAAGAAGTCTGAGCACCAGAGAATGGATGCCTTTGAACTGTGGTGTTGAAGAAGACTCTTGAGAGTCCCTTGAACTACAAGGAGATCAAACTGGTCAATCCTCAAGGCAATCAGTCCTGAATATTCATTGGAAGGATTGATGCTGAAACAGAAACTGCAATACTTTGGCCACATAATGCAAAGAATTGACTCATTGGAAAAGACCCTGATACTGGGAAAATTTGGATGGAGGAGGAGAAGCGGAAGACAGAGGATGAGATGGTTGGATGACATCACCAACTCGATGGACATGAATTTGAGCAAGCTCTGGGAGTCGTTGATGGACAGGGAAGCCTGGTGTGCTGCAGTCCATGGGGTCGCAAAGATCTGGACATAATTGAGCAACTGAACAGAACTGAATGTCATTTTGTCCTTTTTTTTGTACCAATGGAGTTATTTTCTATTTTCTATTTAAGATGAGACTTCCATAATTAATATTCTTTTTGTCTCTTTATATACAGGATGATATAGAAAAGTTTATTTTCTGGTCAAAGTATGTATGAATAATCATTTTTCTTGATATTATATTGCCAAATTAATTTCAAAATTGTTTGTAACATTTTAACTCTCATAAGGAAAGCTATAAAAGGTCCTGTCTCTCTGTACACTCAAATAACACCAAATGCTGTCAAACATTAATTTTGGTCAATATGATGGTTATGAAATGATATTTAAATGTTCTAATTTATATTTACTTCATTTCTGGTAGGAATGAGTCTGTATTTTTTTTTCCATTTTCCCTATATTTCATCTTTCTTTTTTTAAACTGATCTGTGATAGTTCTTTAATTCTTAGTTTCTTTGTCCTGTTAGACTTGCTTACCGAATATGTCCTCTTCAGTTCAGTTCATTCACTCAGTCATGTCCGACTCTGTAACCCCATGAATCACAGTACGCCAGGCCTCCCTGTCCATCACCAACTCCTGGAGTTTACCCAAACTAATGTCCATCGAGTTGGTGATGCCATCCAGCCATCTTATCCTCTGTCTTCCCCTTCTCCTCCTGCTCCCAATCCCTCCCAGCATCAGGGTATTTTCCAATGAGTCAACTCTTTCTTTGGATGATGTGGCCAAAGTAAATGTCTCTACACTGATGTAATCAAGATATTCCTTTTTTTTTTTTTTTT
>SJYX01014146.1:293293-312561 GCA_006410675.1 Oreotragus oreotragus
GGACACAACTGAGCGACTGAACTAATTGAACTGCAATTAGGCAGTTTTGATGAAAGCAATGATATGTAAAGTCTGGAAGAGATTATGTGGATCTAAGAGGGTCACATCTTTAATACCTGGCCTTATGAGAATTAGGATAAGAGTATATACCTTTGAGATAGTTCTAGAAAAGAAAAAATAACATTTTCAAGGCAAACTCTCTAGTTGCCTTGAGATAGTTCTAGAAAAGAAAAAAATAACATTTTCAAGGAAGATCTACATATCCATATCAGTTAAAACAGACAAGTGGAACAAATACAAACGTGGCTGAAGAGGCTTAGTTGAAGTTACAGGGTTGGTTAAAAAGACAGAGATCCAGATATCTCTGTGGAAGAGTTGGAAAGGTAAGCAAAGGAAATAGTTTGGGTAAATGAGAAAAGTATAATGCATTATGAGAAGATAGTGTGCAAGAAGATTAAACACTAGGATTGATTATACTTTGTTCAATGACCAATGAAAACAGATCTCAACATTCTCTTTAAAGTGTATAGCTGCTGAATTTAAAAGCAAAAATACTTAGTTTACATTGATGGGTGAATGTAGGAAATTGTAGACCTCAGACTATTGATTAGTAGAGACTACCTGGAGCACTTTAACAGTTAAGATTTTAAGGTCACATCCTAACATAGCTGGAAGGAGCAGTGACTGGATAGATGGCTCTACTGGGGACACAGAGAGAGGCAGGGGAGAATACGTAAGTGTACTTGCTGACCCAGCTTCAGAATTTATCTGGCAATCACACCTTCCATAAAAGTAGTCACTGTGGTGATAAAATATTTAACAAAGGAACTATTTGTATGCTTTCCTAGAGAAATGTCTCTTTATAAGAATCTGCCTTGAAATACAGGTGGGGACACAGAGAGAGGCAGGGGAGAATACGTAAGTGTACTTGCTGACCCAGCTTCAGAATTTATCTGGCAATCACACCTTCCATAAAAGTAGTCACTGTGGTGATAAAATATTTAACAAAGGAACTATTTGTATGCTTTCCTAGAGAAATGTCTCTTTATAAGAATCTGCCTTGAAATACAGGGCACACTGGTTTGATTCCTGGCCCAAGAACAACCCACACGCTGTGGGGCACCTCAACCTCTGCAGCACGGCTACTGAGCCCATGTTGCGGAGCCATGCACCCCAGACCTGGTGCTCTGCAACAAATAAATACACCACAATGAAAAGCCCACACATTGCAACTAGAGAGCTTGCCAGATTGCCACAGCTAGAGAAAGTCCTCATGCAGCAATGACAACCCAGCACAGCCAAAATGAAACGAATTTTTAAAAAATTAAAATATTAGGTGACAAATATTGAAGACACTGTTGACAGAAGTAATAGAAAATGATGGAATTAAGAGATGTTAAATCACCCAAAGGGTTATAAGAGCAGGAAGTATTAAAGATCCTAGACTTGAAGGGTCAAGGCAAAGAAGTATTACCAGACCCAGAACTGGCCTGCATGACTCTAGCTGTGCCAACAGAAAGAATAATAGAGTGACTGATATTTTAAAGTTCCAGTAGAAAGGGAGCCGGGAAAAAGAGCACCCTGACCTTTCTATCCCATGATACTACAAACTTCTGCTAGTGCCCTTCTTGGGAAGCTAAAACACATGAGACCCTGAAAATGACATTCATCAGTGTCATCTCCTGGAGCAAAATCATAAGGCAGAGAATGATCTCGAAAGGCTAATGGCAAAATTCTCCCACAAAGATGATGTGGTGATGCTCAGGGCTGCCACATATGGCCATGCCAGTTGTGCATGGCACATTCCCGTGCAGTACCATTCCTGCTGGCAGTAGGCATGAGTCCTGTTTATATAGCTGCTCATTTAGAATTGCAGTCATGTCTATGCTTTACAGGCTTTGAATTCATAACAAGATTGTGATTTGTGTTTTTCTCATAATAGCAAAATTCAAACTGAAGGGGATATAGAAGAGAAAAAATAATACCTTTCTGAGTTCTTAGTTGAAACCTCTATCACTTAATAATATAAAAACAAGTTTATTAATATACATACCTCATTTATTCTTGAGTGATAACCAGGGGAAAATGTGTTATTCCTGTAGTGGATTAAATTGAACTCACATGCCATCTTAATAGGGAAAGGGGAGAGAGGATGTAGGCTTCCTAGGACAGAGTAAATGATTTTTAGGAAAGATGGAGAGGCCCTTAGAAGAATAGATGAGAGATATGATAGTTTGTGATAGTTTGTCTGGTTGTGGTGTTGACTTGTCACTTACTCTCCTGTGATAAGAGTCAGTATTCCTTGCTTGATGAAACTCCTAGGAAGGGGATTTATGGCAATTGAATTCTTTTTGGAGGATTTGCCTTTAGACGGATAAGAGAAATCCAGAAAATGCTTCCCCCTGCATCTGCTGATTTCAAATGCCTACAGCTCAAAATAATCAATATAACCAAAGCAGCAATTATTAGGGTGTTGTGTCCTGAACTCCTACAGTCATATTTCGAGGTGACACATTCTGTTACACTTCAGAGGATTCTAGAATATCATAATATGGAGTAATAGCATCGGTCACAGGTTGAGATTTAATGAACAAGTAATGTCTGTTAAGTGTGACACAGCTGTTACACAAGATACACTCATAAAAATGCCTATTTCTTTCTTATTGTTTGTTCATATATCAGTAACATGATTTCATGTAACTTCCAGCTGGAACTCCAATCACACCAGCAAATATTTTCTTTTCTAGTTATGACATATGAAACAGATCAAAAAATTCTTAATAAAGTTCTAGCTTTGAGAAATTTAATTCAAGAAGTTTAGACTTAAGATTATTGAGTGGAAAACATGGATGATACATTGATATTGTCATCACTGTTATTACGTTAGTGTCTTCCAAATGAATTTTAGGTACTTCTAATAGAATCATTATTATAAACGATATGACACGTTTTCCTTTAGTAACTCAACCAAAAGAAGTTTGGGACAAGTGGGAAACTAATGAAGTGGTAAAATGGTGTCCTTGAATATATAAGTACATTTAAGAAAAAATTAAAATTAATTTTAATATTAATAAACTTGCATAGTATTTAGTTTTTATAGGTATCCAGATTTAAATAGCATCCTTCAGGTTGTTTAAATTCTGGTATATAAACCTTATATTTACAAAGTAACANTGGTGTCCTTGAATATATAAGTACATTTAAGAAAAAATTAAAATTAATTTTAATATTAATAAACTTGCATAGTATTTAGTTTTTATAGGTATCCAGATTTAAATAGCATCCTTCAGGTTGTTTAAATTCTGGTATATAAACCTTATATTTACAAAGTAACATAAAGCAGCCACTGAGAAATCAGAAATACTGTAAAACAGACCAGGGATGAATTTATCTAGTTGTCCATATTTTAATTCAACAATATCACCTTACTTAAAGAAGAGTCAGGACTGCTAAGAACAAATTAAATTTTATCACATATTCACCTTATTATCCACAGAAAAAATCTTGTTAGGGCACCTAGCAAGTTTTAGTATCAAAATGTATGGCAAAAAGACAGACAGAGAAATGTTAGGATCAGAAAGGAAAAGCTAATATGCACAGCATGAGGAACATTTACCAAAGTTTTTTGTTCACTCAGCTCCATTGCACATTATGTAAACATGTGATAAGGCACTTAAATACTATTTGAACTACATAATGCAATATTTTAAAACATTACCTAATAGGAAAATTGTAGAATATGCTTTTTAAAATTAATTGTCATATTACAGAGTCTGATTTGACAGTGTCTTCAAATAAAGGAAATCTGTGACACAAATTCATGGAAATAATAAAGACAGAAAAGTGACAGAAAATTAATGTATTCACATTTCCTCCTTATTTCTTTAGCAATAATTTCAGTTCAAAGACTCACTCTTTTTGCTCAAATTTCTGAAATAAAGCATTCTTGTTATACTGTCATTCCAGATTCCACCATATGTCAGTNAAGACAGAAAAGTGACAGAAAATTAATGTATTCACATTTCCTCCTTATTTCCTTAGCAATAATTTCAGTTCAAAGACTCACCCTTTTTGCTCAAATTTCTGAAATAAAGCATTCTTGTTATACTGTCATTCCAGATTCCACCATATGTCAGTTATGTCTCAAAGTTCAATTAAAGTGACAAGTATGACACACATCAATAGTTTTGGAGTATAAATGAAAAGTGAGTGAACTTCTAAATGAAATTTAATTATGAGATTATGGTAGAAATTATTCTAGAAAGAAGAGAAATACAGTAGCAAGCAATGGTTTATATTTTGGAATTTTCATCCCCAGAGACAGTTAACCATCCAAATCCACAGCAACATTTGATTAAGTCTGCATGTTGTTCTTGACCTCATTAATGGAGTCAGTTATGAATTTCCACATCAATTTGTATGCAAATGCAACAGAAGTAGGGATGCAGTTTCACAAATAATCTGCCCAGGTTCTCTATTTTTTTTTCTCTTTCTTCCATCTTCATTTATACACTTATACTTATCAGTGCCCTTATTTAAGTGTTTTGACAACTGATGGTATATGTTAAACAAAAAAAGGAAGAGATGATTCTAGATGATTCTAGATGATTCTTTGTTTCATGTAAGACTGTGTGGCATTTAAATGCAGTCTAACATTTTCCGAAGACTTTTACAACTGTGATTTACTTTACTCCTAAATTATCCTAATACATTTGATCATACTGGGAAGGGTCTAGTGGATAAGAACAGACAACAGCAAGGTTAAATCCCATCCATTCTGAGGAGAAAGAGACACTCACCGGAAAATGGGATAAACATAGATATTTAGTACTATATTTAAAAAATTATAACTATATACTGTAAGAGCTTGTCTGTTTTAAAGATAATGGGTGTGGGAGCAATCTGATTTCTTGATAAAAATTATTATTTATAGGATTCACAGTTGTTTGCTTTCAATTAAATTTATTCAGTTAAATTAAGTCAATGAATAATAACTTCTGAAGTATCTATGATGTCATTTTTTGAGGCATTATTAGAAATGTTTGGGAACATTAGTTTTATTTGTCATTATACTAAGATTGCATAGCTGTCAGCTAGATAGATAAATAAACCTAAAGGGTGAAACTTAAGAGACTTAAAGCAGGAAAATCTGTAAGATTTATGATTGGGTTTCTGGAGACCTGTGAAAGGGAAAGCTAGTGTCAACCGTAACTGAAGAACTCCTCTAGGATACCGAAACAGTGATGAATCACAGAGCAGGGTAGGCACATTAAATAGATAGCTTGATGAAATGAACAGCCTTTATGAAAATGACACTTGCATTTCAGGTTTCATCTCAGTCAGATGGACTTAAGAGTATATGATTTTCCTCTTTCTCCCCAAATCTTATTAAAAATGATGATCAAAAAACAAAGAAAACAATAGGGTGAATGTGAATAAAGTTCACTGCTGCTGTTAAGTCGCTTCAGTCGTGTCTGACTCTGTGTGACCCCAGAGACGGCAGCCCACCAGGCGCCCCTATCCCTGGGATTCTCCAGGCAAGAACACTGGAATGAGTTGCCATTTCCTTCTCCAATGCATGAAAGTGAAAAGTGAAAGTGAAGCCACTCAGTCCAACTCTTCGAGACCCCATGGACCGCAGCCCTCCAGGCTCCTCCGCCCATGGGATTTTCCAGACAAGAGTACTGGAGTGGGGTGCCATTGTCCTCTCCTGATGTTATTACCCTCGTCTGCTGCTGCTGCTAAGTCGCTTCAGTCGTGTCTGACTCTGTGACCCCATAGACGGCAGCCCACCAGGCTCCCCCATCCATGGGATTCTCCAAGCAAGAACACTGGAGGGGGTTGCCATTTCCTTCTCCAATTATCTTAGTCTAGAAATGCTAAATCCTCACTTGTCATGGCCAAAATCAATAAATAACATCCACAGTTAATGAATTAATATGAAATGTCATAAACATATCATATGGAGTTTTGAAAGTAAGCAACTTAATAACAGTTACAGATAATTGTTAAAAAAAAAAAAGTTGTAGGTGTGGAAATAGAAGCAGTAGAATAATGGAACTGCTTGCTTTCCTTTATACATCCTTGAGTAGCACTGGGTTTATAAGCCATGTGTGTATGTTACTTTAATAAAAAATAGCACTCCTAAGGGAAAAATAAACTTGCACTATGCACTGAGAACTCCACACATTTCTAAATATTACATTTACCTTAAGATTATGATTTTTAATCAGCTATTCGGACTTCACTCTGTTGCTTTATAATTAGTACAGCCAAAGATGGAAAAGCTATATACGGTCAGCAAAATAAAAACTGGGAGCAAGCTGTGACTCAGATCATGAACTCTTTATTGCCAAATTCTGATATAAATTGAAGAAAGTAGGGAAAACCACTAGACCATTCAGGTATGACCTAAATCAAATCCCTAACGATTATACAGTGGAAGTGAGAAATAGATTTCAGGGACTAGATCTGATAGACAGAGGGCCTGATGGACTATGGACAAGGGTCATGACATTGTAAAGGAGACAGAGCACAAGACCATCCCCAAGAGAAAGAAATGCAAAAAAGCAAAATGGCTGTCTGAGGAGGCCTTACAGATAGCTGTGAAAAGAAGAGAAGTGAAAAGCAAAGGAAAAAGGAAAGATGTACCCATTTTAATGTAGAGTTCCAAAAAATAGCAAGGAGAGATAAGAAAGAAAACTAGAGATCTCTGCAAGAAAATTAGAGACATTAAGGGAACATTTCATGCAAAGATGGGCTCAATAAAGGACAGAAATGGTATGGACCTAACAGAAGCAAAGGATATTAAGAAGAGGTGGCAAGAATACACAGAACTCTACAAAAAAGATCTTCATGACCCAGATAATCATGATGGTGTGACCACTCACCTAGAGCCAGACATCCTGGAATGCAAAGTCATATGGGTCTTGGGAAGCATCACAATGAACAAAGCTAGTGTAGGTGATGGAATTCCAGTTGAGCTATTTCAAATCCTGAAATATGATGTTTTCAAAGTGCTGCACTCAATATGCCCTCAAATTTGGAAAACTCAGCAGTAGCCATAGGACTGAAAAAAGGTCAGTTTTCATTCCAATCCCGAAGAAAGGCAATGCCAAAGAATGCTCAAACTGCCACACAATTGCACTCATCTCACATGTTAGTAAAGTAATGCTCAAATTATCTAAGCCAGGCTTCAACAATACATAAACCATGAACTTTCAGATGTACAAGCTGGTTTTAGAAATGGCAGAGGAACCAGAGATCAAATTGCCAACATCTACTGATCATGGAAAAAGCAAGAGAGTTCCAGAAGAACATCTATTTCTGTTTTATTGACTATGCCAAAGCCTTTGACATGCAGATCACAATAAACTGTGGAAAATTCTGAAAGAGATGGAAATACCAGACCACCTAATCTGACTCTTGAGAAACCTATATGCAGGTCAGGAAGCAACAGTCACAACTGGACATGGAACAACAGACTGGTTCCAAATAGGAAAAGGAGTACGTCAAGGCTGTATACTGTCACCCTGCTTATTTAACTTATATGCAGAGTACTTCATGAAAAATGCAGGGCTGGAAGAAGCACGAGCTGGAATCAAGATTGCCAAGAGAAATATCAATAACCTCAGATATGCAGATAACAACACCCTTATGGAAGAAAGTGAAAAGGAACTAAAAAGCCTCTTGATGAAAGTGAAAGAGGAGAGTGAAAAACTTGGTTTAAGACTCAGCATTCAGAAAACTAAGATCATGGCATCTGGCCCCATCACTACATGCAAATAGATTGGAAACAGTGGAAACGATGGCAGCCTTTATTTTTCTGGGCTCCAAAATCACTGCAGATGGTGACTGCAGCCATGGAATTAAAAGATGTTTACTCCTTGGAAGAAAAGTTATAACTAACCTGACAGCATATTCAAAAGCAGAGACATTACTTTGCCAACCAAGTTTTGTCTAGTCAAGGCTAAATTTTTTTCAGTGGTCATGTATGATTGTGACAGTGGGACTATAAAGAAAGCTGAGCACCGAAGACTTGATGCTTTTGAACTGTGGTGTTGGAGAAGACTCTTGAGAGAACCTTGAACTGCAAGGAGATCCAACAAGTCCATCCTAAAGGAAGTCAGTCATGAGTGTTCTTTGGAAGGACTGATGTTGAAGCTGAAACTCCAATACTTTGTGTGAAGAACTGACTCACTGAAAAGATCCTGATGCTGGGAAAGATTGAAACGGGGAGAAGAAGGGGACAACAGATGATGATAGGTTTGAATGGCATTAACGACTCACTGGGCATGAGTTTGAGTAAACTTTGGGAGCTGGTGATGGACAGGGCCTGGCGTGCTGCAATCCATGGAGTAGCAAAGAGTTGGACACAAATGAGTGACTGAATGAACTGAACTGGTCTCTCTTGTAATAGCAGTTGTTAAAACATTTTTATAAAACTTTAAAAGTTAAACTATTTTGTAATTTTCATTTAAATTGCATATAAAGAGTTGATTCTTACTGCTGATAAAGCTTGTGACTCAGAAATTCTCAGTTGCTTGCCAATGTGGAGTTCTTTTATATACAGCAGAATATAATGCAGGTTCATAGAGCAGAAAATGTGACATATAATTTACCATAGAATATTATATATAACATGGATGTACATAACATATATATATGCATATACATGTTATCTATAACATACCAAAAGTATGGTATATAGTATACATCTATATACCACATACTGTGCAGAACTGATCCTTTTCCACATTGGCTAGAGTTTGAAGTTAGCATGAAGATTTTGAAAGCCTGTATTATTTGGCATAGTAATTCAGTATGAGATCATCAAAAACCCTTTCAATACCTTTGAAAAATGAGGGAATGTATAGCTCACTCTTTTTAAAGTATACTGAAGAATAAGGATACTCATTTAAATCCACTTTATATTAACCTGTCAATCCCTGTAGATTCACAGAAAACCTCTCCCAGGCATGAGATTGAAAACTGATGCATGCTATCAGAAAAACTCAATGGCCACACATCCCTTTAAAAGACAAAATGCTCAGTTTTTGTTTTTTTATTAATTAATGACAGGTGGGTTCTTTACCACTAGCACCACCTGAGAATCCCCCAAAACTTCATTGAGATGTAATTTATTAATTTCAACTGTAAAGTTCAGTGATTTTTATTACATTAACAGGATTGTTTATACATCACAGAAATCATTTTCAAAACATTTCCTGCTTTCCAAAAAAGAAACCTTTATTCATTTACAGTGACTCCTTATCCCTGCCTCTAGCCTCATATCATGACAGACCTACCTTCTGTCTCTGCATGTTTTATATCAATTCTTCATGAATAATTTGTGACTGGAATTATGTTTTCAGTTAAATACAAGTTTGTATCTTTGTTCAGAGTGTTTTGATTCAATTTTTTAATGTCCTAATTTTGCTTAGTACAATTTCGAAAGTCAGAGTATCAAACTCATGAACACTTTGAAAAGTCATAATGAAACTGTTTGATTCGGGCCACTTCTTTTACTCACCCCATTTAATGTACCTCTGATCAGAACTGGCTCCATAACTGGCTAATCATCATTATAATTATATGGATTAAACAGATAAAATCCATAAATTTGTAGCACAGTCTAGAAAATACTAGCTCCTTATCAGATTTTCCTCACACTGGAATCTCAGGTTCAGGATTAGATTTTTAAGTGTTTGCAATTTAGTACACGTAGGCTTATTCTGAGCACACATCCAGTGATTTGCATGTGTTCATTGAACTACAGGTATATTGATAATATTTCCCTGAACTGGAAGGTTAGCCTGATTGTGACTACATTTTTCTGAACAGTAATGTAAATTTCCGGTGAAGGATAAATAAGTTCCGAAAATTATTAGCGACAATTGTTAGTTTAGAATTTATTCAAATCCCATGAGAATAGTTTGGATTAAGATCAAGCACTATGATTTTGATGAATATGAAACAATGTAGAAATTTTCCTTTTGAAAATTATGCCTTGGTTGGATGATAGCTTTGGCTGAATAAGTCCATTAGCCTAGCATCTTTCAATCCACGGCAGGAATAGAAGGAAAGGTTTGTCATCCTTAAAGCTGAAATCTTGTCAGCACCACTGTAGATTTATGTGGCGATGTTCTAATCCCTCATGATTATCTGTCCTGTTATTCTCTATTACTGTTTCCTCAAGGAGGTTGTTTTTGTGTGTACTCATCCTGTCATGCTCAGCTGAAGTATAATTGACTGGAAGACCATCTACACTTATGGTGCATTCATACACAAATGAATGGATGCTTGGCGATGTCCTAATCCCTCATGATTATCTGTCCTGTTATTCTCTATTACTGTTTCCTCAAGGAGGTTGTTTTTGTGTGTACTCATCCTGTCATGCTCAGCTGAAGTATAATTGACTGGAAGACCATCTACACTTATGGTGCATTCATACACAAATGAATGGATGCTGGAAAAGTTGTGCATCCATTAAGCAGAGCATTAGTTTTGATGTTATTCATTTATCTATCAAATATACTTAGACATATGAGTTTTCTGAAAGCTTGTGTACTGAGAAATGGTGCTTTGCTTTTAGGTAGGGAAAATGAAAGATATTGCTACTGTCAATGAATTTAAAGGCTTTTATGCAAAAGTCTGAAAAATGGGAACTCATGTCATTCTTCCATTGTCTGTTTTGTGGTGATTCAAAGTGAAATCTTTCAGCAAGCTGTTTTCATGTTATGATCAGAAGAGAAAACACACACATGAACACTCACACAGATTTTTTGAGTTGCCTTTATCTCTAAAGAGAAGTACGCAGAAATTTAAGTTGTGGGTGACTTACATATCTCTAATTTAAGGTAGTTCCTTTGAAAAAAAAATACAACACAATAAGTAGTTGATTAAAAATACCATTTTTCATTAGTAAAAATGGACTGCATTTCATATCCTGTGGCATAAGAAGATAGGAAGAATAAGTCAGTTGACACAGTGGTCAGTAGTATGATCAATTTTCTGCAGAAATACAGGATATTATATAAAATTATAGCAGGGACATTAACACTGGTTGAGAAGACTTGGAGAATCTTTGGGGACGTGGCAGATATGTCTAACTTGGAAAGTTGAGAGAAAGAACCAAATAGTAAAAAAGAAGAATTTTCAGACATTAGAAATAACAAGTGTGAACACTTCAAGGGAGAGAAAAACAAAGCACTTTTGAAGAAAACATCCTGAATTACTGGAACATAAAGAACAAGAAAATGTTATCTGATATAGATCATGTAAAGCCCTTCAGACTTCATTAATAGTTTTTAGACTTTAAGGAAAAAGGGTTAACCATCAATGGATTTTAAGCATCAGAGTGAAAAAATTGGATGTCAATTATTTAAAAGGACAATTTTGGCTGTCATTTGGAAAAGACATTGGAATAAGAGAAGAACTTCTGACTATTGTAATGGTCTGGACCAAGGAACGCTGCTTAGCACTGGTTGGTTGGAAGGGGGATATAGAGAAGTGGAAAATTGAACACTTGTGAGATATTCAGGGGAGGAGTATAGAAACCAAGGAGTTTTCTTAGGTGTTTTCAATGCATTCTCGTTGAAATCCCAAGTTATTGTAAGATAGATGTCATATCATTTTAGATCTGTAAAAATGGAACCTTAAACTGAAAAACAAGCCCAGAGTATTAGCAATGTAACAGACCTTGTATTAAAATTCTTCTGTATGAATTGAAAATCAACCAAATGCCAAATAATTGTCCCTTTTCTTTGCATATAACCTTTCAATTAAATGCGTAACATTTTAATAAACTAGTTTTTAGTATCATATCCTTGTCACTAGAAAGTTGCTAATTCTTAGTACTGACACTGTTTTGAAAACCTCATTGTTTCCTTATTTGTTTTCAAAGTGTCAGTGACAATTTGAAATTGAATATAATAAAGATAGTCTCCTGATTTACCTAGTCCTAGTCTATGATCGTACTTTGTTCATAATATTTTTGCTTTACTTTTATTTTTTTCTTTTTAACTTTTCAAGCTTGAATATCTATAGCATGTATATATCAGCAGTCTAGATATTTTGGCATACTTTATTTATTTATATTTCTTTATAATATAGTCACTCAGTCATGTCTGACTCCTTGTGACCCCATGAACTATACAGTCCATGGAATTCTCCAGGCCAGAAAACTAGAGTGGGTAGCCTATCCCTTTTCCAGGGGATCTTCCTAACCCAGGAATTTAACCAGGTCTCCTGCATTGCACTCCAGTGTTCTTGCCTGGAAAATCCCATGGATGGAGGAGCCTGGAAGGCTATAGTCCATGGGGTTGCTGAGGGTCGAACACGACTGAGCGACTTCACTTTCACTTTTCAGTTTCATGCATTGGAGAAGGAAATGGCAACCCACTCCAGTGTTCTTGCCTGGAGAATACCACGGATGAGGGGGCTTGGTGGGCTGCCATGTCTGGGGTCGCACAGAGTCAGACACAACTGAAGTGACTTAGCAGCAACAGCAGCCTGCATTGCAGGAGGATTCACCAGCTGAGATACCAGGGAAGCCTATATACAATATTCATTTATCTATCTATCCATTCATTCTTCCTTCTTCCCCTCCTTCCTTCCTTCCTTTCTTCCTTCTCTCCCTCACTGTGGCTCAGATGGTAAAGAATCTACCTGCAGTGCAGGAGACCAGGGTTCAATCCCTAAGTTGAGAAGATCCCCTGGAGATGGGAATGGCCACCTACTCCATTATACATGCCTGGAGAATTCTATGGACAGAGGAGCCTATGGTAAAGAGTGAGACTCAGCTGAGCAACGAACACTTTTCTTTATTTTATAAGATGATCTAGTCTTGCCTCTCACAAAAAAATGAAACTACAGTTTTTATTTGTATATCATGACAGACCTACCTTCTGTCTCTGCATGTTTTATATCAATTCTTCATGAATAATTTGTGACTGGAATTATGTTTTCAGTTAAATACAAGTTTGTATCTTTGTTCAGAGTGTTTTGATTCAATTTTTTAATGTCCTAATTTTGCTTAGTACAATTTCGAAAGTCAGAGTATCAAACTCATGAACACTTTGAAAAGTCATAATGAAACTGTTTGATTCGGGCCACTTCTTTTACTCACCCCATTTAATGTACCTCTGATCAGAACTGGCTCCATAACTGGCTAATCATCATTATAATTATATGGATTAAACAGATAAAATCCATAAATTTGTAGCACAGTCTAGAAAATACTAGCTCCTTATCAGATTTTCCTCACACTGGAATCTCAGGTTCAGGATTAGATTTTTAAGTGTTTGCAATTTAGTACACGTAGGCTTATTCTGAGCACACATCCAGTGATTTGCATGTGTTCATTGAACTACAGGTATATTGATAATATTTCCCTGAACTGGAAGGTTAGCCTGATTGTGACTACATTTTTCTGAACAGTAATGTAAATTTCCGGTGAAGGATAAATAAGTTCCGAAAATTATTAGCGACAATTGTTAGTTTAGAATTTATTCAAATCCCATGAGAATAGTTTGGATTAAGATCAAGCACTATGATTTTGATGAATATGAAACAATGTAGAAATTTTCCTTTTGAAAATTATGCCTTGGTTGGATGATAGCTTTGGCTGAATGAGTCCATTAGCCTAGCATCTTTCAATCCACGGCAGGAATAGAAGGAAAGGTTTGTCATCCTTAAAGCTGAAATCTTGTCAGCACCACTGTAGATTTATGTGGCGATGTCCTAATCCCTCATGATTATCTGTCCTGTTATTCTCTATTACTGTTTCCTCAAGGAGGTTGTTTTTGTGTGTACTCATCCTGTCATGCTCAGCTGAAGTATAATTGACTGGAAGACCATCTACACTTATGGTGCATTCATACACAAATGAATGGATGCTGGAAAAGTTGTGCATCCATTAAGCAGAGCATTAGTTTTGATGTTATTCATTTATCTATCAAATATACTTAGACATATGAGTTTTCTGAAAGCTTGTGTACTGAGAAATGGTGCTTTGCTTTTAGGTAGGGAAAATGAAAGATATTGCTACTGTCAATGAATTTAAAGGCTTTTATGCAAAAGTCTGAAAAATGGGAACTCATGTCATTCTTCCATTGTCTGTTTTGTGGTGATTCAAAGTGAAATCTTTCAGCAAGCTGTTTTCATGTTATGATCAGAAGAGAAAACACACACATGAACACTCACACAGATTTTTTGAGTTGCCTTTATCTCTAAAGAGAAGTACGCAGAAATTTAAGTTGTGGGTGACTTACATATCTCTAATTTAAGGTAGTTCCTTTGAAAAAAAAAATACAACACAATAAGTAGTTGATTAAAAATACCATTTTTCATTAGTAAAAATGGACTGCATTTCATATCCTGTGGCATAAGAAGATAGGAAGAATAAGTCAGTTGACACAGTGGTCAGTAGTATGATCAATTTTCTGCAGAAATACAGGATATTATATAAAATTATAGCAGGGACATTAACACTGGTTGAGAAGACTTGGAGAATCTTTGGGGACGTGGCAGATATGTCTAACTTGGAAAGTTGAGAGAAAGAACCAAATAGTAAAAAAGAAGAATTTTCAGACATTAGAAATAACAAGTGTGAACACTTCAAGGGAGAGAAAAACAAAGCACTTTTGAAGAAAACATCCTGAATTACTGGAACATAAAGAACAAGAAAATGTTATCTGATATAGATCATGTAAAGCCCTTCAGACTTCATTAATAGTTTTTAGACTTTAAGGAAAAAGGGTTAACCATCAATGGATTTTAAGCATCAGAGTGAAAAAATTGGATGTCAATTATTTAAAAGGACAATTTTGGCTGTCATTTGGAAAAGACATTGGAATAAGAGAAGAACTTCTGACTATTGTAATGGTCTGGACCAAGGAACGCTGCTTAGCACTGGTTGGTTGGAAGGGGGATATAGAGAAGTGGAAAATTGAACACTTGTGAGATATTCAGGGGAGGAGTATAGAAACCAAGGAGTTTTCTTAGGTGTTTTCAATGCATTCTCGTTGAAATCCCAAGTTATTGTAAGATAGATGTCATATCATTTTAGATCTGTAAAAATGGAACCTTAAACTGAAAAACAAGCCCAGAGTATTAGCAATGTAACAGACCTTGTATTAAAATTCTTCTGTATGAATTGAAAATCAACCAAATGCCAAATAATTGTCCCTTTTTTTTGCATATAACCTTTCAATTAAATGCGTAACATTTTAATAAACTAGTTTTTAGTATCATATCCTTGTCACTAGAAAGTTGCTAATTCTTAGTACTGACACTGTTTTGAAAACCTCATTGTTTCCTTCTTTGTTTTCAAAGTGTCAGTGACAATTTGAAATTGAATATAATAAAGATAGTCTCCTGATTTACCTAGTCCTAGTCTATGATCGTACTTTGTTCATAATATTTTTGCTTTACTTTTATTTTTTTCTTTTTAACTTTTCAAGCTTGAATATCTATAGCATGTATATATCAGCAGTCTAGATATTTTGGCATACTTTATTTATTTATATTTCTTTATAATATAGTCACTCAGTCATGTCTGACTCCTTGTGACCCCATGAACTATACAGTCCATGGAATTCTCCAGGCCAGAAAACTAGAGTGGGTAGCCTATCCCTTTTCCAGGGGATCTTCCTAACCCAGGAATTTAACCAGGTCTCCTGCATTGCACTCCAGTGTTCTTGCCTGGAAAATCCCATGGATGGAGGAGCCTGGAAGGCTATAGTCCATGGGGTTGCTGAGGGTCGGACACGACTGAGCGACTTCACTTTCACTTTTCAGTTTCATGCATTGGAGAAGGAAATGGCAACCCACTCCAGTGTTCTTGCCTGGAGAATACCACGGATGAGGGGGCTTGGTGGGCTGCCATGTCTGGGGTCGCACAGAGTCAGACACAACTGAAGTGACTTAGCAGCAACAGCAGCCTGCATTGCAGGAGGATTCACCAGCTGAGATACCAGGGAAGCCTATATACAATATTCATTTATCTATCTATCCATTCATTCTTCCTTCTTCCCCTCCTTCCTTCCTTCCTTTCTTCCTTCTCTCCCTCACTGTGGCTCAGATGGTAAAGAATCTACCTGCAGTGCAGGAGACCAGGGTTCAATCCCTAAGTTGAGAAGATCCCCTGGAGATGGGAATGGCCACCTACTCCATTATACATGCCTGGAGAATTCTATGGACAGAGGAGCCTATGGTAAAGAGTGAGACTCAGCTGAGCAACGAACACTTTTCTTTATTTTATAAGATGATCTAGTCTTGCCTCTCACAAAAAAATGAAACTACAGTTTTTATTTGCTTTTTTTTTCTGTATTACTAAAACAAATTCAAATGAGTTTTAAACTTAAAAACATAAAACATATTAAAGATAGTCCTTAAAAAACAGACAAACTATATTGCCACAGATAATTATAATTGGAGTCACAACCCTATGTTCTTTTGTGTCTGTTATTCAGTAAGTTATGCATCTACCTCAAGGCAACCATTGGGTTGTAATACAGTAATTTCTTAATTTCTCATCTGGTTGCAAAACTTAAGGAAATCACTCTGAGTTCCCAAGGGGTTGTTCAAAGCTGGGAATTATTTAGTGTGACAGATTGCATATACAGAAGCACAGTAGTTAGAGCATCTATGACAGCAAAACCCTTACTCCAACATCTATAGCAGTCAGTTCAGGATTTATTCAGTGAATGCCAAGTTTCCTATTTTTCGGCACCCACTTCCAAAGCATAACCAGCCAGAGGAAGGGAAATACGTTTCCCAAACCAATCACATACTATGATCTACTTCTCACAGGCCATCAATGTCCAATCAAAGCATACTTGAAGTCTTCGTGTTTTACTGTGTGACATTCCCACTTCACCTTTTTGTCTTTTTTTTTTTTTTAACTTTATTTTACTTTACAGTACTGTATTGGATTGATTTGGCATACATTGACATGAATCCGCCACGGGTGTACATGAACTCCCAAACATGAACCCCCTCCCACCTCCCACCCCACATCATCCCTTTTTGTCTTTTAAGTTTCTGCCAAATAGAAGTGGGAGTGATTGATTGATTTAGTTTCATGTGTTTACACAAGTTTTATTTTGGGAATCAACACCTATGAAAGAATAAGAGGCAGGGTTGGGTGACAGGATTAAGGAGGGGGGTCTACCATTTAGAATTAACACCCAAAAAAGATGTCCTTTTCATTATAGGGGACTGTAATGTAAAAGTAGGAAGTCAAGAAACACCTGGAGTAACAGGCAAATGTGGCCTTTGAATACAGAATGAAGCAGGGCAAAGGCTAATAGAATTTTGCCAAGAGAACACACTGGTCATAGCAAACACCCTCTTCCAACAACACCTGAGAAGACTCTACACATGGACATCACCAGATGGTCAACACCAAAATCAGACTGATTATATTCTCTGCAGCCAAAGATGGAGAAGCTCGATACAGTCAGCAAAAATAAGACCGGAGGCTGACTGTGGCTCAGATCATGAACTCCTTATTGCCAAATTCAGACTTAAATTGAAGAAAGTAGGGAAAACTAATAGACCATTCAGGTATGACCTAAATCAAATCCCTTATGATTATACAGTGAGTGTGAGAAATAGATTTAAGGGCCTAGATCTGATAGATAGAGTACCTGATGAACTACGGACAGAGGTTCATGTCATTGTACAGGAGACAGGAATCAAGACCATCCCCATGGAAAAGAAATGCAAAAAAGCAAAATGGCTGTCTGGGGAGGCCTTACAACTAGCAGTGAAAAGAAGAGAAGTGATAGGCAAAGGGAAAAAGGAAAGATATAAGCTTCTGAATGCAGAGTTTCAAAGAATAGCAAGGAGAGATAAGAAAGCCTTCCTCAGAGATCAATGCAAAGAAATAGAGGAAAACAACAGAATGGGAAAGACTGGAGATCTCTTCAAGAAAATTAGACATACCAAGAGAAAATTTCATGCAAAAATGGGCTCAATAAAGGACAGAAATGGTATGGAACTAAAAGAAGCAGAAGATATTAAGAAGAGGTGGCAAGAATACACATAATACACGTAAGAACTGTACAAAAAACATCTTCATGACCAAGATAATAATGATAATGTGATCACTCACCTAGAGCCAGACATCCTGGAAGGTGAAGTCAAGTGGGCATTAGAAAGCATCACTACAAACAAAGCTAGTGGAGATGATGGAATTCCAATTGAGCTGTTTCAAATCCTGAAAGATGATGCTGTGAAAGTGTTGCACTCAATATGCCAGCAAATTTGGAAAACTCAGCAGTGGCCAAAGGACTAGAAAAAGTCAGTATTCATTCCAATCCCAAAGAAAGGCAATTTCAAAGAATGCTCAAACTACTGCACAATTGCACTCATCTCACATGCTAGTAAAATAATGCTCAAAATTCTCCAAGCCAGGCTTCAGCATTATGTGAACAATGGACTTCCTGATGTTCAAGCTGGCTTTAGAAAAGGCAGAAGAACCAGAGATCAAATTGCCACCATCCACTGGATCATCGAAAAAGCAAGAGAGTTCCAGAAAAACATCTATTTCTATGTTATTGACTATGTCAAAGCCTTTGACTGTGTGGATCACAAGAAACTGTGGAAAATTCTGAAAAAGGTGGGAATACCAGACCACCTGACCTGCCTCTTGAGAAACCTATATGCAGGTCAGGAAGCAACTCAACATGGAACAAAAGACTGGTTCCAAATAGGAAAAGGAGTATGTCAAGGCTGTATATTGTCACCCTGCTTATTTAGCTTCTATGCAGAGTACATCATGAGAGATGCTGGGCTGGAAGAAGCACAAGCTGGAATGAAGATTGCTGAGAGAAATCTCAATAACCTCAGATATGCAGATGACACCACCCTTATGGCAGAAAGTAAAGAGGAAACTAAAAAACTCTTGAAGAGAGTGAAAGAGGAGAGTGAAAAAGTTGGCTTAAAGTTCAACATTCAGAAAACTAACATCATGGCATCTGGTCCCATCACTTCATTGGAAATAGATGGAGAAACAGTGTCAGACTTTATTTGTGTGGCTCCAAAATCACTGCAGATGGTGATTGCAGCCATGAAATTAAGAGACACTTACTCCTTGGAAGGAAAGTTATGATCAACCTAAATAGCATATTCAAAAGCAGAGACATTACTTTGCCAACAAAGGTTCATCTAGTCAAGTCTATGGTTTTTCCTGTGGTCATGTATGGATGTGAGAATTGGACTGTGAAGAAAGCTGAGCACTGAAGAATTGATGCTTTTGA
>SJYX01014146.1:312608-330707 GCA_006410675.1 Oreotragus oreotragus
GCGCTGAAGAATTGATGCTTTTGAACTGTGGTGTTGGAGAAGACTCTTGAGAGTCCCTTGGACTGCAAGGAGATCCAACCAGTCCATTCTGAAGGAGATCAGCCCTGGATGTTCCCTGGAAGGAATGATGCTGAAGCTGAAGGTCCAATATTTGCCCACCTCATGCAAAGAGTTGACTCATTGGAAAAGAATCTGATGCTGGGAGGGATTGAAGGCAGGAGGAGAAGGGGACAACAGAGGATAAGATGGCTGGATGGCATCACTGACTCGATCGTGAGTCTGAGTGAACTCCGGGAGTTGGTGATGGACAGGGAGGCCTGGCGTGCTGTGATTCATGGGGTCGCAAAGAGTCGGACACGACTGAGCGACTGAACTGAACTGAACTACCTTCTTAACATCCTTTACATGTAAAGGAGACTGGGATAGGGCAGTGGCATTTTGCAGCATCCAGCAAGACTTGCCACAGAGTTTGAAGATGTTTTGTTCCTTGCCAGGCCCAAGGGGACCTTTCCTAGAGAGGAGAGGAAAGGAAAGAGAGTCTCTTACTGCGATGTGAAAAAAGGAGGTATGATTTAGTCCAGAATATAACTCTTATAAAACATGTAGTTTTAGACAACCACCTAATTAGCTTCCTATGATTTCTATACCTGCTGACTCCTCCTTAAGTCCCTGCCCTTTTATACATTTTGAATACAAGTTGTTTATTATATACAAAGTTTAAAAATATTTTCTCTCAAACTGTGACTTGTCTTTCATTCTAGTAAGAATATCTTTTACAGAGCCAATTGTTAAAATTTTCATAAATTCTAACTTAGAATTTTATTTTATCTTTCATGCTCTTTGTGTACCATTTCATTTCTTTCAGCTGCAAATGTCATTCCACTCAATATTGCCTCAAAGTTCATTGATACTCTCTTCACTTTGTTCAGTCACTTTTCATGGGGTGATACTTAGAATAGTTGCACTTATTAATTCTTCAAATTCATTATTATTTTTTTCAATTCTTTAGCTAAAACTTGAGGGGATCTCTCCATAGAACTCCAGAAATCTCTCAGGCATATTGTTTGAGAAATTCTAACCTCTTTGCATTCCCCAAACACTGCACTTTGTCTCTGCAATATACGCAGATCAATGGCCTCTGGATTGTCCGTCTCTGCACTGTGGCCGCATTCTGAAGAAATCCTAGCATTAACTTTGTTTACTTCTTTTTCTCACATATTACTTTCTTGGGTTAGCTAGCCCAATGATTGACAACTCATTTCAGGTATTTTGTTGAGTTGTCTAATATTTTAAAGCAAAAAGGTAAGTCAGATTCCTATTATTACATCAGGGAAGAATTGGAATTCCTAGGAACTTAATGTGGCCAGATATCGTGCTAATCTTCTCCCTTTCTCACTAACCAATTACTGTTTTTCTTTGACTTTTAAATTATTTGATTGTTTTCAGATAGCCATGGGCAAAGTACCACTAATTCAACTTTGTATATTAATTTTGCATCAATGAATGATGTTCTAGTTATTTATTTTTGTCTTTTATTTCATTAAGTTAAAAATTATTTCTATTAACAGCTTTAAATAATTTTATTTTGATAGTTTCTTGCTAATAGATTTATGTTGAGTATGTATAGTCCTTTTTTATCCGTTAATTTAAAAAATTCTATTTGAGAAATATTTTAAAGTATTTTATTTATTTCATCATATTGTCATCAATTTAAACATTTGTTATAATTGCTTTGTTATGTAACGGCTAACAGATTTGACAGAATTTACAAATAGAGAAAATAAGCATGGTATTTTGGGGAATTATTTTAAATATATATCCTTTTTTTCTGATTGTAATTGTACATATGACAGTGTAAATATTGCTTAAATTACTATTTATACAAAAAATATTGTGGTGACAATGGTGACAGAAAGAGTAATCAGAGTCAATATAACAATTATTCCTTTGTGCGTAAAGAATTTCAAGATTTCTTCCTGTTGACATGTTATCCAACATATATATTACTTTAATTTATTCAAAGAAGTAGAAACTAAATTAACTGTCCTAGAAATTACTGCCTGAGGTTGATGCCAACTGTCCCTTTAACTTAGTATTTATTCCTGATATGGAGAGAAGAACATAAAGATTATCTAAAAAAATAGGAAAAGATATTTTTAATTTTTTTCCTATTTTACTTACCTCCTTTAAGAAGTTATTTTATCTATTCAAATCTTACTCTATATGCAGTGTATATTAACATTCTTTACACTCAGTTCAGTTCAGTTCAGTCACTCAGTTGTGTCCGGCTCTTTGCGACCCCATGAATCACAGCATGCCAGGCCTCCCTGTCCATCACCAACTCCCAGAGCTCACTCAGACTCACGTCCATTAAGTCCGTGATGCCATCCAGCCATCTCATCCTCGGCCGTCCCCTTCTCCTCCCGCCCCCAATCCCTCCCAGCATCAGAGTCTTTTCCAATGAGTCAACTCTTCTCATGAGGTGGCCAAAGTACTGGAGTTTCAGCTTTAGCATCATTCCTTCCAAAGAAGTCTCAGGGCTGATCTCCTTCAGGATGGACTGGTTGGATCTCCTTGCAGTCCAAGGGACTCTCAAGAGTCTTCTCCAACACCACAGTTCAAAAGCATCAATTCTTCAGCGCTCTGCTTTCTTCACAGTCCAACTCTCACATCCATACATGACCACAGGAAANCTTTCTAAAGCTGTGCCTTTGAGGGAAAGCTTCAGATATGTCAGGGGCACAGGCAACTTGCCTGGCTTGCCTGCCTGGTTGGTGGGGGCTTTGCAGCTTCATCCTGGCAGAGCGGTGCTGGGCCTGAGCGCCAAGTGCGTGCCTGATGGAGAGCGCCAGAGGAGAGCGCTGGGGCTGAGGAGCGTCGCCCCAGGAGGATGCTCCCTTGGGCACCGGTGCACCCACAGATGGCAGGGCCCGCGCACGGCCCGGCGGGAGGCAGAGCGTTTTCTCTCACTGGAAAACTTCGAGCGCAAACTGGGCGAGCCCTCGTGGGAAGACGAATCTGGAAAAACTGGAAGAGGCAGAGTTATAAATATAAATCAGATTTTGAGGGCAGTAGTTCCACTACTTGGGGGAACGAGATTTTCCAAGCTGCTTTAGTGACTGTTTACCCATAGGTAATTTCTGTTAATTTTGAATGATTCTCATTTGTACTAAAGTAAAATTTCAAGGGCCCTTGATTGCACTTGTTGGCATCCTGCAAGTCACTGTGTGTATTTGAAAGCAACTTCATGGCTTAAAGTCTAAGTGTCAGACCCAAGTGTAGATTTTGGTTAATTCATTTTTTTTTTTTCTTTCAGTGTTTTGGAGGGAATTGTCAATTTAAAGCAGGTGATTTTATGTGGAGTAATTACCTAATATTAACAGTAATCTCTTTGTTTCCACAGAAGTTGCAGAACTTGAAGCTAATTTACCTTGTAAGTATAGCATCCCCAACCAAACAGTAAATGCTATAAAGTAAATTGCATGGAGAAGCTTGTTTTATGTTTTAATAACTCTACATAGCAAAAAGCCTATTTTATATGTGCATTAGGAATAAGCATGCATTTTGTGCAAACAGGTAGCAGGGTTTTTTCAAGGCCCGGGGAAGGAGAAGGGAGCCAACAGCACCCCTCTCCTGACTGCCACAGGAACTGATTGGTTAGGGCTCGTTCGTCGTGCACACATTCCATCCCACACACATTCCGTCCCACGTCCCCTTCCAGTGAAGAGGCTCGTGAGTCAGTGATGGACCTGTCTCTTATACACATCTAGATGTGTATAAGAGACAGGACCTGCATACAGATTTCACAAGAGGCAGGTTAGGTGGTCTGGCATTCCCATCTCTTTCAGAATTTTCCACAGTTGATTGTGATCCACACAGTCAAAGGCTTTGGCATAGTCAATAAAGCAGAAATAGATGTTTTTCTGGAACTCTTTTGCTTTTTCCATGATCCAGCAGATGTTGGCAACTTGATCTCTGGTTCCTCTGCCTTTTCTAAAGCCATTTTGAACATCAGGAAGTCCATGGTTCACGTAATGCTGAAGCCTGGCTTGGAGAATTTTGAGCATTATTTTACTAGCATGTGAGATGCGTGCAATTGTGTGGTAGTTTGAGGATTCTTTGGCATTTTCTTTCTTTGGAATAGTAATGAAAACTGACCTTTTCCAGTCCTGTGGCCACTGCTGAGTTTTCCAAATTTACTGGCATATTGAGTGCAGCACTTTCACAGCATCATCTTTCAGGATTTGAAACAGCTCCACTGGAATTCTATCACCTCCACTATCTTTGTTCATAATGATGCTTTCTAAGGCCCATTTGACTTCATATTCCAGTCTAGCTCTAAGTGAGTGATCACACCATCGTGATTACCTTGGTCGTGAAGCTCTTTTTTGTACAGTTATTATGTGTATTCTTGCTGCCTCTTCTTAATATCTTCTGCTCTGTTAGGTCCATACCATTTTTGTCCTTTACTGAGCCCATCTTTGCATGAAATGTTCTCTTGGTGTCTCTAATTTTCTTGAAGAGATCTCTAGTCTTTCCCATCCTGTTGTTTTCCTCTGTTTCTTTGCATTGATTGCTGAGAAAGGCTTTCTTATCTCTTCTTGCTATTCTTTGGAATTCTGCATTCAGATGCTTATATCTTTTCTTTTCTCCTTTGCTTTTCGCCTCTCTTCTTTTCAGTGCTATTTGTAAGGCTTCTCCAGACAGCCATTTTGCTTTTTTGCATTTCTTTTCCATGGGGATGGTCTTGATCCCTGTCTCCTGTACAATGTCACGAACCTCATTCCATAGTTCATCAGGAACTCTGTCTATCAGATCTAGGCCCTTAAATCTATTTCTCACTTCCACTGTATAATCATAAGGGATTTGATTTAGGTCATACCTGAATGGTCTAGTGGTTTTCCCTACTTTCTTCAATTTAAGTCTGAATTTGGAAATAAGGAGTTCATGATCTGAGCCACAGTCAGCTCCTGGTCTTGTTTTTGTTGACTGTATAGAGCTTCTCCATCTTTGGCTGCAAAGAATATAATCAATCTGATTTCGGTGTTGACCATCTGGTGATGTCCATGTGTAGAGTCTTCTCTTGTGTTGCTGGAAGAGGGTGTTTGCTATGACCAGTGCATTTTCTTGGCAAAACTCTATTAGTCTTTGCCCTGCTTCATTCCGCATTCCAAGGCCAAATTTGCCTGTTACTCCAGGTGTTTCTTGACTTCCTACTTTAGCATTCCAGTCCCCTATAATGAAAAGGACATCTTTTTTGGGTGTTAGTTCTACAAGGTCTTGTAGGTCTTCATAAAACCGTTCAACTTCAGCTTCTTCAGCATTACTGGTTGGGGCATAGACTTGGATTACTGTGATATTGAATGGTTTGCCTTGGAAACGAACAGAGATCATTCTGTCGTTTTTGAGATTGCATCCAAGTACTGCATTTTGGACTCTTTTGTTGATCATGATGGCTACTCCGTTTCTTCTGAGGGATTCCTGCCTGCAGTAGTAGATATAATGGTCATCTGAGTTAAATTCACCTATTTCAGTCCATTTTATTTCTCTAATTCCTAGAATGTTGACGTTCACTCTTTCCATCTCCTGTTTGACCACTTCCAATTTGCCTTGATTCATGGACCTAACATTCCAGATTCCTATGCAATATTGCTCTTTACAGCATCGGACCTTGCTTCTATCACCAGTCACATCCACAACTGGGTATTGTTTTTGCTTTGGCTCCATCCCTTCATTCTTTCTGGAGTTATTTCTCCACTTATTTCCAGTAGCATATTGGGCACCTACTGACCTGGGGAGTTCCTCTTTCAGTATCCTATCATTTTGCCTTTTCATACTGTTCAAGGGGTTCTCAAGGCAAGAATGCTGAAGTGGTTTGCCATTCCCTTCTCCAGTGGACCACATTATGTAAGACCTCTCCACCATGACCCACTCGTCTTGGGTGGCCCCACAGGGTATGGCTTAGTTTCATTGAGTTAGAGAAGGCTGTGGTCCATGTGATTAGATTGACTATAGTTTTCTGTAGATTATGGTTTCAGTGTGTCTGCCCTCTGGTGCCCTCTTGCAAAACCTACCATCTTACTTGGGTTTCTCTTACCTTGGGCGTGGGGTGTCTCTTCATGCCTGCTCTCTGGTTAGCTAATGATAAACATCAAGGTAAGCAAATATGGCTGCTGCCCTAAGAGAGCTGAAGTTGCTTATACTCCAGTAGACAATTTTAGCTGGACATAATGTCAAGCATTGCTGTTGATACTTTGCCTGAGGGGGAATCTTTCCTCTTAAGACTCATTGCATTAGACTCACTACATTGAAAATTTGACCTATTCTCACCAGCATTTGGGAATGTTCTCTATCCACCTGTTCACCAGGAAAGAGTAAAATATTTAATCATTAAAGTAAACTGTTGGTTGCAGTTGGATTTAAAATATTTCTCCAGACTTTAAACTCCCATCCTGTGATTACTTAATCCTATGGCAGAAATTCTATCATGACCTTTAAATTTACATTTCTCTTCACTGATTTTTTTCACAGTACGATACTTCATCTCTATTTATGCCTCTTTTTTAATGCTCAAGTTTTGCTTTTTACTTTCTATATATACTTAGTATAGTTAGAATAGTGCAATGTGGTTTCTATGTAATTTTGACAAGGTAGTAAAAGGAATATAGCTACATACTTATAATTATGCTGTAGATTTTGCATGGCTTTGTTTTATTTTTGGTGGCATATCTTACATTAACTGTTTCTTATTTTTCATTGACAACAATCTCTTATGCACACACATATGCTCAGTCTTTAAGAACAGAGATAAAATCATGAAAATAAATATATTCAATGAGCTACCTAAATCATGTAGACATTTTCAGTGCCTAACAAATTCCAGCTAGTTTGTTGCCTTAAACCACTTTAAAATTCTTAGTATAAAAGTTTCCTCTATGAATAGTAACAACTGCATGTCCTAGATTTCTGAGGACAATTTTGATTTCAAAGAGTTCTATTTTCAGAAGAAGTATCAGGCTCTTCTGTCCTAGTTTTTCATTTAGAAAATACGATAATCATTCATACAAAATTAGGTTAGTAAATGTGCATTAGGTTTTATGTGAGATACAGACTCAGTGTAAGATGTGATTATTACCACTTGCAAACTAGAGCATAGAATAATAAAGATAATATTTTAAGCATATTTTTATAAAAGTGTTTTTTGAATCCCCACAATATAGAAAACTGAATGTTTGAGAAAAAATATGTATCTCAAATACCAGCACTGTTTCCAAATGGGACATAGTTCTCCATATTCTCATGTTATATAACAATTACCCACTATTTATATTTTTTAACTGGAGGATAATTCCAATGTTATCTTGATTTCTGCCCCCTGTCTTTGTATGTTTCTAAATAGCATAGGTAATGATCAAATAATTCTGGCAAATATATATAATAAATTGTGTGTTTAATAATAATCATTATTTATATTTTACCAGTTCATGTGTGGATATTAATGAATACATATGGTATCATAGGAAAATATGTACATTTTATTTCAATAAATTTTAAGCAAGCACAGAATATAATATTATCTAGTATATTGCTATAGAGAATTTACGACAAGTGAAATAGGTACTTGAAATTGCATAATTTTATTATAGTCAGTGGTTATGATGTTTTGTTTTATGTGTCAGACTGGTTAGACTATAATATCAGTTATTTAACTAAACAGCATCTCTGTGTTAATGTAAACCTCATCTACTTTGTAGATGTGATTAGCATTTACAATCAATTGACTTTAAGTAAAGAAGATTTCTCTTGATAATGTATTGGGCATCATTAAATCATTTGAAAGTCTTAACAGCAAAACCTAAAGTTTCCTGGGGGAAGGAAAATTACATCTCAAGATTGTTTAAGATGAGAATAAATTCTTGATTGCGTTTCTAACCTGCCAGCCTGGTTACAGCTTCCTGATTCATTATCCCCCACAATCATGGGAACCATTTCATTAAAATAAGCACATCTCCGTTTCTGTCTCCCTCTCTCACCATTCCTCTCCCTCCTCCCATTTCTCCTTTTATTCCTCTCCCTCTTGTTATCCTCCAGCTATTGGTTCCATCTTTCTGTAGAACCTTAATCTATAAAGTGGCTATTAGTATAGGTGTCAGAAAGAACTTATGAAATAAAATTATTTAGTTTGTTTACAAAAAGAATATAGATTATTTGGCAGACTTCCACAATAATTAAAAAGGCTTATATATGTGTATATATATGTGTGTATATATATATATATATATATATTTTTTTTTTTTTTTAGTTTACAGAGAACTTATGAAAGTCCTATATTCATATGGTTAATCATGCATTCATGGATGCTAAGTCACTTCGGTCATGTTTGACTCTTTGAGACATTATGGACCGTAGCCCACCAGGTTCTTCTGTCCATGGGATTCTCCAGGCAAGAATACTAGAGTGGGTTGTCCTTTCCTCCTCCAGGGGATCCTCCTAACCCAGGGATCAAACTTGGATCTCTTTAAGTCTATTGCATTAGCAGGCAGATTCTTTACCACTAGCACCAACTGGAAAGCTCCAATTATTCATATAGATAAGTTTCTATTTTTTAAATTAGATAGAGATTTTTTTTTTTCTCACCAACAAAGCAGGTGAAGATAATTAGTATGAATACTTTAAAAGTAAATACAGTTCACCTATACCATCCTTATGCACCATAAGAAGAGGGAACGAGATGTCAGAAAGCAGATAAATAAGCTTATGTGTCCTGACTTGCAACAAAGGGACAAATCTTAGTGTTAAGACAAGATGGGTCATTATAAGGAGGGAAAGTTCAAGGCCCTACTCTATCTGCAGTTTGTAACTATTGGAGATTGGCAGACATGGTGACCCTATATGAAAACAAGGACAAGCAACAGTGGTTTCTAAACTGAGTGTGAAAGCTGCACATTAATCAGCAGTAGCTCCTTCGTGGCTAAGCTGTGTTCCCTAGGCTGCTTGTTTTGTGCAGTGAGAAAACCAGTTCTCACACTCATGAGTCTCTTTGAGCTCCATAAGGATCCAGAAGTCCTTGATCTTCCCTGGAGGATGCAGAAGATAGTTAAATAAAGTCTGCATAAGATAGGTAAATAAAGTCAGCAGTTATGCTATTAGGACCAAGAGGGCAAAGTAACTGCACAATAAAATTATGAAATGGGCAGCCTGAGCCAGAGGAAAGATGAAGTATCAACTATTTGGGGACATTGTAATACCCGAAGAAAAAATGCAGGATAACTCTCCATAAAGACCAGTGAAAAAGAAGAGTGACATGAACACATTTACATATAGCTGAGACATCAACTACCCACAGCCACTATATCATGCAAGATACTCTTTTCCCTGTATATATGATGAAGCCTCCAAAAAGAGCAATTTCATTTACCTGAAAGACATTGAGTTCCCTGGAAGATATTTTAAACCAAAGGAGAAGAAAATCTATTAATAAAAGGAATATTACAATCTATTCTTCACATGTGTTCTCAGTGGAGTTCATGAGAAAGATGAGAGCTTTTTCATAAAACAAAGAAGCTTTGTTTTCTTGCATATCTGAAAACTAGTGTATTAAATATAAATCTCATTAAAATGTTTGTAGTGAAATGATTTCATTAGACTCTCATTAAAGAGCCAATTCCTTACTATCTGTCATATTTTAATTGTTTCACAAGGGAAAAAAAAAGCATTTGTTAAGTTGCACATTGATAACTCTTCAGAAATTAAACTCTGTCAACACATACTTAACATTTTTATTTGACTTTCTAGAATGTAAAGCATAAGAGATATTGATAAACTCACTCTGTGATAACCTCTATATGTTTTTTATTTGTATTTTGTAAAATATTCCACAACTTTATATGACAAGAATTTTCATGAACTCATAAAAAGTTCAAATTTCATAAATCAGCTTATTAAATATTCTAAGATATTTTTCTTTAATCCTTCAGTTGCAAGGAAAAATAGTCTGCCCTTTCAGTTCAGTTCAGTTCAGTCACTCAGTCATGTCTGACTCTGCGACCCTATGAATGGCAGCACGCCAGGCCTCCCTGTCCATCACCAACTCCCGGAGTTCACCCAGACTCATACCCATTGAGTCCATGATGCCATCCAGCCATCTCATCCTCTTTCATCCCCTTCTCCTGTCCCCAATCCTTCCCAGCATCAGAGTCTTTTCCAATGAGTCAACTCTTCACATGAGGTGGCCAAAGTACTGGAGTTTCAGCTTTAGCATCATTCCTTCCAAAGAAATCCCAGGGTTGATCTCCTTCAGAATGGACTGGTTGGATCTCCTTGCAGTCCAAGGGACTTTCAAGAGTCATCTCCAACACTGCAGTTCAAAAGCGTTTGCCCTTTACTCAAGTGATTTTAACTGATTGTTTAAAAAGGCAGTGTTTGAATTTTCTCTTATGTGCTATAGGCTATTTGGTGACAGACATTATAATTCGAGGCCTCAAGGTTCTATGAATGATTTTTTTCTATCATGATTATAGTAGCAAAAGATGTTATAAATTTGATTTTTCTATGAAGAATCGATGCTTTAAAGTACAATTTGTCATCCATAGCTTCAGGTTTCAGCGGACTAAATCTGTTCACTGTACTGGACTAAATCTGTTCACTGTACCAAGCCATTTTATGTAAGGAACTTACATAAAAAGCATCCTTGGATTTTGGTATCTGTGGAGACTCCTGGAACCAATCCCTTGTAGATACCAAGGGTTGACTGTAACTAACTTCTTGAGTAGCTAACATACTATTTCAAAACAGTAGATTGATTTACTGTTTAAAAAAATGAGAATGAAACTAAATATTATCACCAACTTTCAGGTTTGAAAAGAAAATTCTAAATAGAGTACCAATACACAAAAAATACAAAGCTGCATTCTTTTGTGAGAATACCTATACACACATATAATCACAAACTTATAGTCTTTACTAATAGTTAACAATCAGAACTGAACTAAATAATCACAAGAATTTGCTGAGTAACAAGGCTATGGCTTTTCCAGTGGTCATGTATGGATGTGAGAATTGGACTGTGAAGAAGGCTGAGCACCGAAGAATTGATGCTTTTGAACTGTAGTGTTGGAGAAGACTCTTGAGAGTCTCTTGGAGTACAAGGAGATCCAACCAGTCCATTCTAAAGGAGATCAGCCCTGAGTGTTCTTTGGAAGGAATGAGGCTAAAGCTGAAACTCCAGTACTTTGAACACCTCATGAGAAGAGTTGACTCACTGGAAAAGACTCTGGTGCAGGGAGGGATTGGGGGCTGAAGAAGGGGACGACAGAGGATAAGATGGCTGGATGGCATCACTGACTCGATGGACGCAAGTCTGAGTGAACTCCGGGAGTTCGTGATGGACAGTTCGTGATGCAATTCATGGCTTCACAGAGTCATACATAACTGAGTGACTGAACTGAACTGAAAGCAGTTTGAACTTTATGGTGTGGGATGAGAGTTTCAGGTTTAAATCAACTTTTGTTTTAGTATGTTTTTGGTTTTGAGTTTGTGTTTATAAATGTTAGCAAATAAGTCTTGATTGACAGAGTTAAGTACCTGGAAACTCATATGTTTTTTTTGTAACAACTCACCATGCAATCTTATTTTTTAACTAAAAAATCCCAGAAGCTTTATATAATGATGGAAATTCATTAATGATAGCTAATAATATCTTATTCCTTAATAATTGAAGCTTAGTCAGAAAATAATAAATTTTGTGGACCTAGGAAAAGATAAAGGTTTTCAGCCATTTTATAATTTGAATATCTGGAAAAATATATTTTCCTAATTCTTCTGTGTGGACATTTCTTTTATTAATATATTTTACATACTTACCTCTGCATATTTTTATAGGCACTCACATAAAATTGCATAGGAAATTTCAATTTTTTATTGAAATATATTTATCTAAAATATAAAGTATAGATCTTTGCAACCTTAATGTGTTAAGTTGACTCATTCAGTTTATTTAAAGTCAGCTCTGAAAGTTAAAAAGACTAGCCATTTGAATTCTGATTCAAAGTGTTAGACTCAATACATGTAACAAAAGGGAAAAATCAGAATAAACATGAACATGAGGTACTTCTCCATGAAAGTAAACTTATTATTCAGTTCAGTTCAGTCACTCAGTCATGTCCAACTCTTTGCGACCCCATGAACTGCAACAGGCCAGGCCTCCCTGTCCATCACCAACTCCCGGAGTTCACTCAGAATCATGTCTATTGAGTCAGTGATGCCATCCAGCCACCTCATCCTCTGTTGTCCCCTTCTCCTCCTGCCACCAATCCCTCCCAGGATCAAAGTCTTTTCCAATGAGTCAACTTATTATTAAGGGATACAAATATTGAGAAATTCTGGAAGATATGAGTCAAAGAGGACAAAATTTCTTGAGATGTAAAATCGATCAGAGAAAATCAGAACCCAAAAACCAGACCTATGTAAGCTANCCAATCCCTCCCAGGATCAAAGTCTTTTCCAATGAGTCAACTTATTATTAAGGGATACAAATATTGAGAAATTCTGGAAGATATGAGTCAAAGAGGACAAAATTTCTTGAGATGTAAAATCGATCAGAGAAAATCAGAACCCAAAAACCAGACCTATGTAAGCTACTTTTAAAGATAACTGAGACTGATTTTAAATTTAAACTAATAGAAAATGGCTTTAGGATAGTCATCTGGGTATTTAAAGAACTAGCATTTAAAAATTGGGATTAATCACATATTTTACCTCTCCCATGTATATACAATTGCTAGCAGTAGGCCTGCCTAAGATACATGTGGATTTAAAGGTTTCAATTCAGTTCAGTCACTCGGTCATGTCTGACTCTTTGGGACCCCATGAATTACAGCACGCCAGGCCTCCCTGTCCAGCACCAACTCGCGGAGTTTACCCAAACTCATGTATATTGAGTTGGTGATTTGGTGATGCCATCCAGACATCTCATCCTCTGTTGTCCCCTTCTCCTCCTGCCCCCAGTCCCTCCCAGCAACAAGGTCTTTTCCAATGAGTCAACTCTTCATGTGAGGTAGCCAAAGTATTGGAGTTTCAGCTTCAGCATCATTCCTTCCAATGGACACCCAGGGCTGATCTCCTTCAGAATGGACTGGTTGGATCTCCTTGCAGTCCAAGGGACTCTCAAGAGTCTTCTCCAACACCACAGTTCAACTGCATCAACTCTTCGGTGCTCAGCTATCTTCACAGTCCAACTCTCACATCCATACATGACCACTGGAAAATCATAGCCTTGACTAGACAGCCTTTGTTGGTAAAGTAATGTCTCTGCATTTTAATATGCTATCTAGGTTGGTCATAACTTTCCTTCCAAGGAGTAAGCATCTTTTAATTTCATGGCTGCAGTCACCATCTGCAGTGATTTTGGAGCCCAAAAACAGTCTGACACTGTTTCCACTGTTTCCCCATCTATTTCCCATGAAGTGATGGGACCAGATTCCATGATCTTCCTTTTCTGAATGTTGAGCTTTAAGCCCACTTTTTAACTCTCCTCTTTCACTTTCATCAAGAGGCTTTTTAATACCTCTTCACTTTCTGCCATAAGGGTGGTATCATCTGTATATCTGAGGTTATTGAAATTTCTCCTGGCAATCTTGATTCCAGCTTGGTCTTCTTACAGCCCAGCATTTATCATGATAAAATCACTGAATTAAAGAAATATTTTAGCTTGAAATGCTTCTATGTTAAAATTTGAGCAAAAACCCCAAAAAACAAACAAAAAATACCTCAGCCTAGATGTAACTTCCACTGCATTAATCCAATTTCAGAATAATGCTCTTCTAACCAAAGCCTTTGACTGTGTGAATCACAATAAACTGTGGAAAATTCTGAAAGAGATGGGAATACCAGACCACTTGACCTACCTCTTGAGAAATCTGTATGCAGGTCAGGAAGCAACAGTTAGAACTGGACATGGAACAACAGACTGATTCCAAATAGGAAAAGGAGTACATCAAGGCTGTATATTGTCTCCCTGCTTATTTAACTTATATGCAGAGTACATCATGAGAAACGCTGGACTGGAAGAAACACAAGCTGGAATCAAGATTGCCGGGAGAAATATCAATAACCTCAGATATGCTGATGACACCACCCTTATGGCAGAAAGTGAGGAGGAGCTAAAAAGCCTCTTGATGAAAGTGAAGGAGGAGAGCGAAAAAGTTGGCTTAAAGCTCAACATTCAGAAAACGAAGATCATGGCATCCGGTCCCATCACTTCATGGGAAATAGATGGGGAAACAGTGGAAACAGTGTCAGACTTTATTTTTTTGGGCTCCAAAATCACTGCAGATGGTGACTGCAGCCATGAAATTAAAAGACGCTTACTCCTTGGAAGAAAAGTTATGACCAACCTGGATAGTATATTCAAAAGCAGAGACATTACTTTGCCGACTAAGGTCCGCCTAGTCAAGGCTATGGTTTTTCCTGTGGTCATGTATGGATGTGAAAGTTGGACTGTGAAGAAAGCTGAGCGCCGAAGAATCGATGCTTTTGAACTGTGGTGTTGGAGAAGACTCTTGAGAGTCCCTTGGACTGCAAGGAGATCCAACCAGTCCATTCTGAAGGAGATCAACCCTGGGATTTCTTTGGAAGGAATGATGCTAAAGCTGAAACTCCAGTACTTTGGCCACCTCATGTGAAGAGTTGACTCATTGGAAAAGACTCTGATGCTGGGAGGGATTGGGGGCAGGAGGTGAAGGGGACGACAGAGGATGAGATGGCTGGATGGCATCACGGACTCGATGGACTTGAGCCTGCGTGAACTCTGGGAGTTGGTGATGAACAGGGAGGCCTGGCGTGCTGCAATTCATGGGGTCACACAGTCAGACATGACTGAGTGACTGAACTGAACTGAATAATTAGTTATGTTGAACGTTTTTCATGTGGTTTTTAGCCATCTAAATGTCTTGGAGAAATGTTTGTTTAGATCTTCTGCCCATTCTTTGTCTGGATTTTTTCCTTGATGTTGACCTGAATGATCTCTTTGTGTATTTTGGAGTTTAATACCTTGTCAGATGCTTCATTTGCAAATATTTTCTCTCATTCTGAATGTTATCTTTTCTGTTTGTTTATGAGTTTCTTTGATGTGCCAAATCTGTTGAGTTTACTTAGGTCCCATTTATTTATTTTTGTTTCATTTTCATTTCTCTAGGAGGCGGATCATAAAGATCTTGTTGCAAACTATGTCAAAGAATGGTCTGCCAGTGTTTTCCTCCAAGAGTTTTATTACATTTAGATTTTTAAATCATTTTGAGTTTATTTTCACGTATGGTGTTAAGGAGTGTTCTAGTCTTATTCTTTCACAGATAGTTGTCCAGTTTTTCCAGGACCACTTATTGAAGAGGCTGTCTTTTTTTTTTTTCCTTTCTCCTGTTGTATATTCTTGCCTCTTTTGTCATAGATTAAGCGACCATAGATGAGGTGACCATGGATACATGTGTTTATCTGAAAATTCTCTCCTATTCCATAGATCTATGTGTTTTTGTGCCAACACCGTACTCTTTTGATGACTGTAGCTTTGTAATATAGTTTGAATCAAGGGAGCCTGATTTCTCCAGTTTTATTTTTCTTTGTCAACATTGCTTTGACTATTTGGGCTGCATTGTGTTTCTGCACAAAATTTAAGAGCCTCTGTCTTGCCTAACATTTATTTAATTCAGTATTGCAGATGCATGATATACTGACGGTTTATATTATACAATTATATTTCTTACACAATTTTATGTGATCTGGTGTGCACAGGTTAGAGACTCAAAAATTACCAGTGAATGATTGCAGTCTTTCTAATCAATGACATTATATGTGACCAGTTTACTTCTACAAATACACAATTATGGTAGCTGAAAATTAAAATCTGATGATAGTGTTTATTTACTATCATCATCCAAATACTTCATAATGGAAATATTTTAAATTACATTATAGTCCAACACTTGCCGATCATCTGAACCTTTTTGCTAAGTTATAGTTAACCAAAAATAACATCTTTACAAAGCTCTGTAATAGGGAAATGTAAAGATAGGAAAATTAACTCTGCATTGTTAAAAGTCAACATTTGGTATTTTTATGTAGCTTCTCTCATTATATTCCATTTTGTTTGCTCATTTCTTTATATACCTTCATATACACAGGTATATGTTCCTCCTCCCTTTATCTCGTGGACCCCTCTAAAACTGAAATTATTTCAGCAGCATTTGTGATTAGAAGCTACACTCTTCATGCATTTCTCCCATTAGGCATAAATAGATCCTAGTCCCTTATGCTCTGTCACTTTACCATTTCTTCTCTTTCATCCTCCATGAGAGTCCTAACAAGCCTCAGTGTATATAATGGTCAATGTGCTCTGAATTCACAGACTTGGATATTTGCTCTTCTACAGCCCTGTATTGGAAATGGGTCAAGAACTGGGACAAAACCTCTGGAGTGCAGCAGACATCAAAAGCCAGTATTTTATTCCCCCCTCCCAAATGAATGTCAGTGGGCTGATTTCCTAATCCCCAAGGAACATCTGAATGTTGTATTGTAAACTGAGCAGCCTCTCCACAGACCAGAACATAAAACATTTACAGATTAGAAAGTAAAAAGCATATAGTATATGCTAATTCCTTCCTTATGAATAGTTATTTGTGTCTTCACTATTTAATGAAGTTACAGACTGTGGCCTCTCTGTGAAAGTACAGTAATTAGGAATCAATTATGCACTATATTGAAACGTCGGTTACTCTGGTGCTTTAAGATAATTGGGAAGTAACTATATTGTCATTTTTATGTACGCTGACTACATTGAATCACAGCGTTTCAGTGATGACATGCTGGCAAATTACACGTACACTCTTTCATATTAGGTTATGAAATGTGAACAGTGCTCTTATAGAATGAACTCCAAAGATAATGTGTAAGTTCAAGCA
Source organism: Oreotragus oreotragus (assembly GCA_006410675.1). Lineage (NCBI taxonomy): Eukaryota > Metazoa > Chordata > Mammalia > Artiodactyla > Bovidae > Oreotragus > Oreotragus oreotragus. Next base: position 329,558 of record SJYX01014146.1, read on the forward strand.
GCTATGTAAGAATAGTCAAGGCTTCTCAGTTAATTTTCATTCCAAATGCAATTAGTGCTACTTAATAGAATGTGCTGTGATATTAGAAAATGGATCTAAATGCATTGTTGGTTTACTTGTGTGTGTATATATGTGTGCAAATGTGTATTTTAGCTTGGCTACTGGAAGGATTGAAAAATTGAAGTTTTTTTTTAAGAGTAAAGTATTTACTTAAAAATAAATAATTTGAGAATAACATAGAAATAAGTAAATAGAAACACTGATAGGTTGAAATCTAGTGCCCTGAAGAAGTTTTCAATTGAGACTTTTTAGAGAGATATGACTCTTTGCTAATTATGTGGCTGGGAAGGAAAATCTTGTGATATTGGAGAAATGTTTTGCTTGTTTATTTATTTGTCTATATTGCTAGCATTGATGTTGCTAATGTGTTCTCATAGAGATGAGTAGGGGTGACAAATCTTGAGCCAAGAACTTAGTTGAAGATTCTAATATGAATATCATCAGAATTTCCACATTAAAGATAAATATATTGTTTACCTTCTAAAAACAAAGCACCGGAACTCTCAAGAGATTTAACTTAGACAACAACTTTGTTAACAGAACTGGCAGTGATGGCCCATAATTTAAACGACCTGTCTCAAATTTTGGTTAGTGAGCTGATTTGACATGCTAATGTATCATTTTTAAGGAGAAGCAGCTGCACTTTGCTGGAGCAGCCGTGGAGAGATACCCCACCCCAAGGTAAGAGAAACCCAAGTAAGATGATAGATATTGCAAGAGGGCATCAGAGGGCAGACACACTGAAATCATGCTCACAGAAAACTAGTCAATCTAATCACACTAGGACCACAGCCTTATCTAACTCAGTGAAACTAAGCCATGCCCGCAGGGCAACCCAAGACGGGTGGGTCATGGTGGAGAGGTCTGACAGAATGTGGTCCACTGGAGAAGGGAATGGCAAACTACTTCAGTATTCTTGCCTTGAGAACCCCATGAACAGTATGAAAAGGCAAAATGATAGGATACTGAAAGAGGAACTCCCCAGGGCAGTAGGTGCCCAACATGCTACTGGAGATCAGTGGAGAAATAACTCCAGAAAGAATGAAGGGATGGAGCCAAAGAAAAAGCAATACCCAGCTGTGGATGTGAC